>LZPO01027487.1:133892-144273 GCA_001675575.1 Neotoma lepida | reverse complement strand
AGATGGCCCCAGTGGGAAATGGTGGGGAGATGGGAAGGGAAAGATGTAACTTACCCAGCAAAGGTGGCTCACAAACAGAGGGTTCACAGCCTTGGTTCTGGAATAGGCTTTTGGGTTTGCAAAGAAAGTGAAAAACCAACTTCACCAACAAAGGTAACTAGGAAGCATGGAGCTCATGCCTCCTACTGGTCTAAAGCAAGGAATGTGGGTTTGGAGAATAGAAGCAGCAGGGAATGGGATGGGAAATTGNAGAGACTTACCCAACAAAGGTGACTCACTCAGCTTGGATCTGGAACGAGGTTGTGGATTCACAGATGGCTGTGGTTTGGGGGAAAGTGAAAAAAAAGACTTACTCAGAAAAAGTGGCTCACAAACCTAAAATAATTGTTATCTTTGTATTCAAACTCTATTTNGACAAATACACTCATTATAGTGTTACTGAGATGTTTATTTACATGACTATAACTTCTTGCTCTACTATATGGTAGTGGTAAGGTTCCTAAATATATAATTAGAAATTAATATTTTTATCTGTGAGGTATTAAACCCAATGTTTCATGGCTTAGAGGAAGGTGCTCTATGCATCTGCTACTCTGTTGAGCCTATTTTTCCTTTTATTTTTGNATATTATCAAAGATACAACAAATATTTTCTATGTTATAAAATTTTTATTTTTTTCAGATCTGACTCATAACAAGGGTGGAGAAAGAGTGTAACATGTTTTATGACACAGCTATAATAGGAGCTTCCTATGTTGCCAAATACTCTTGAGTATCAAAAGGTAATCTCCAGAGGTCATACTTTTCAAAACTGTAGTCAAGACTGTCACATGATTTTTGCCAAGTGCAGTAATACTAGAATGTGATTATTATAGGTGAGGCACAAATGAACCTCTTCTTTGGAGGAAAAAGGTGAAACCAGTCTAACCATGCATGATTTAAATTCTGTTTTTGTTGTGTGTGATTGACATCTGTGGTGTTACATATTAAATATGCAGTCACCCATACCACAAACCCAGCTTATCTTTTATCCTATTTTGAAAGACAGGTGCTCTACCACCTGGGCACATTCCCANTCTTCATTTTCTATGGGAAGATACTTTCTCAAGGGGAATGCTAAGAGGATCTCACTGTGTGTTGTCTTTCATGTTTTATATAAAATAAAAACTATCCTAACAGAAAGAACTTTAGTGAATCATTAAGTGATATACATGCATACAGCTACATATGCACATATAATTTCATAACAATCTATCCTCCATAGAATCTTTCTCCAAACTTGCCTTCCCAGTGCACACTTTAAACCTCTGTATATGAACAATGTGCAGACCATAAATGTTCTTAAGGAGCTGATCTTAACCGTGATCAAAGATTGGAGGGAAAAAGCTCACTTAACTCTGTGCATAGTGTCATAACTTTGAAATTAACAAGAGGAGCAAAGTCTTGAAATTGTTTTATTGAAATTGTACTGCATGTGTACATACACCATGTTATATTTATCATGTTCCGCATCTATTTAAAGAGCATTATTAATTTATTCTCAGTTTTGTTTTCTCTTCAGACTTCCTGAGTACAGGAAGATTTTCCTTTTCATCAAGTCTTTGTTTCCTCTTGACACCATGCTTCTTGAAATTTTAATGTACATTTTACTTGTCTTCAAGTTTCTTTGCATGTAGTTTGGAATTTTTGTTAGCCAAGTATTGCTTCTTGTTTTTTACTAGAGCATCTTAGAGTCTAAACATTTTAAGTTTCCAAGGAATCTTTAAAGCTTATAAAAATGTCCTGAGCACAGCAAACTAGATTCAACATTGTAGGTAAATGGTTGTTCTGATGGAACACTCAATGCTAAAAGACAGTATTCTGTGGAGGTAGAAATACAAATGGCTCAATTTAGATTCACATGTGTTCCTTAACTAGAAGACAAGTTATCTTCCATGCTGGCTAGTATTTGCTTGAGTGTTTCATTAGGAGAATAGGGAAGTGAGTCAAGTTTTCCAAGTGGAAGAGAACAAGAATGACATTAAAAAGTGAGCCCAATGGTGGAAGATTAGAATGATGTTAACAGGGGAAGAGCAATTTCCAAAAGAACAACATGGAGGTCAATATGACTAAGATTTTGGCCATATAATGAGTTCTTAAAGACAATATTTATTTATAAAGGACCCAAATACTGAAAATCATCTAGAACTGGTTGTTAAAATAGGGCTCAAAGTAATTTGTAAAATATGTTGCCTTTTGTCTTTAATTGCAAGAAATGACAAATATTCAGGCAAAACTATTCTATAGAGACAGGGAAGGGCACTACACACTCATCAAAGGAAAAAACCACCTAAATGACATTTCAATTCTATGTCCTAGATACAAGGACACCCAAGTTTGGAAAAGAAACACTACTGTAGCTTAAATCACATATTGACCCTTACACACTGATAGTGGGAGACTTCAACCCACTCTCATGAATAGACACATTATCTAGAAAAAAGCTAAAGAGAGAAATACTGGATCTAACAGACATTATAAACCAAGTAGACCTAATAGATATGTAAATCTGTAGTCGGAAGGTTTCTCCAGTCCTGCCAGGCCCCCTGCAGTCCTGTGGCCCGCTTATAAAATAATCACTCAGAAGCTTATATTAATTATAACTGCTTGGCCATTAGCTCAGGCTTAATACTGACTAGCTCTTACACTTAAATTAACCCATAGTTCTTATTTATGTTTAGCTGCATGGCTTGGTACCTTTTCTCAGTTCTGCCTTGTCATCGTGCCTCCCCTGTGTCAGGCTGGTGACTCCTGACTCTTTCCTCTTCCTAGCATTTTCCTAGGCTGCTTGCCCCACCTATACTTCTTGCCTGGCTACTGGCCAATTAGCGTTTTATTAAACCAGTGTACAAGAACGTTATCTCACAGCATTTCCCCTTTTCTGTCAAATGAAAAAGAAAGGTTTTACATATTACATATAACAAAACAGTTGTCAACCAGGAACAACAGTTATAATATCTAGTCTATTTGTATTTGGCAAAATTAAAGAAAATATTCTATCTAGTTTTAACTTTAACTTAGTAAAATTACATATAACAAAACAGTTGTCAGGCAACAATAACAGTTATAATATCTGGTCTATTTGTATTTGGCAAAATTAAAGAAAATATTCTATCTATCCTATATTTGTGAGTCTAAAGTTTCATATCTAATTTATCTTTTATCATAACCAAGGAAAATTATAACTATCACTATTTAGTCTTCAACTACATCAGAGACCCCAGAAGGATAAAATATTACTGAAGTAAGCAGGAAGTGCATTGTAAGCAGCTTCCAAAATCTAGAATGACAGAGACAACTGGCTGCCTGGACAGTCACCCAAAGTTCCTNTGTAACATTGGGGCATCTATCTTCAGCCTATAGGCCTAGAGTTTTTTGTCACTTCTCCATATGTCCTGTAGAATATCTGGCAGTCTCCTCTGTGAAGCAGGAACNTGAGGGATCATCTTGGCTTGCAAAGTTCAGTGGTCACCTTCCTATGGGTCCTGCATGTCCAGTCAATACAACATTTTGTCAAGCAGTCCAGGCAAGAACAGTTTCTTGTCCAAATGGCTATTTTTGCCAAGAAGAAGATTAAACTCCTTATGGAGTGTCTTCAATGCCCATCATCTTCCTTGAAGCAATTCTGAGAAGAAGGGCAGAGTCAGAGGAGTTACCAAGAAATGCAGAGGGAGCAAGACATGCTGGAGGACAGGTAAAATCATGTGTCACATGACAATANATAGACTAATACAAATGGGTTATTTTAAATATAAGAGTTAGCCAGTAATAANCCTGAACTATTGGCTGAACATTTGTAATTAATATTAAACCTCTCTGTGGTTATTTTGGGACAGGAAAACTCTGCCTACACACCATAAAAATGGCCATCCTACCTAAAGCAATCTACAGATTCAATGCAATCTCCATCAAAATTTCAACAAAATTCTTAAAGACCTTGAGAGGACAATTCTCAACCTCATATGGAAAGATATGCTGTATTTTCAATGTGACCACATGTGTCAGCTTGGTCATGTCCACAAAGTTCTTACTGTGGGGTGAGAGTTTACTTATATTTGTATTGTGTTAAATCACTGCAGAAGATAGTCAAACTATACAGACTGGTATAAATTTAGAAATTAATTGAACCAGAACTGAAAGCAAAGTTTTGGAAACATTTNTGGGAATCTGGCAATACCACAATAATCTTATAAAATTTTACAAAATGAATAATTTTTCATTATGACTAATGTGGAAAGCACCATAAAGAGAAAATAGGCAATAATTCAAAATTNTTATCTACATAGGGCTTAGTAGCACCTGTCTCTAATTACAGCCCATGGTAAGACAAAGAAGGAAGATGATAAATTCAGGTCAGCCTAGGCTACGTATAATTCCATGTCTCCATCCACCNAACAAAATCGTTATGTTATATTGAAGATAGTAAATTTTATGTTCTATGATGTTATGGACTGGACAGAAAAGGTAATAATTAGGTAAAAACAATTTTTAAATGATNAATCTGACCTGCTGTATGAGTGAAGATCTTTACCTGGACTTTGATAATTCTTAATATGCTATCATATAAAGGCAGACCCTTTAAGATAATGCTGGAAGTCTCAATGGAGACACTAAAAGANAGGAAGGCCTGGACTGATGGGCAAGTTCTAAGAGACCAGAGATGCCAGTCTAGATTATTATATACAGCAAAACTACCAATCACAATAGTCAGAGAAATATAGCTGGACCAAAGAAATTTGGACCACCAGCTCCTGAATAATGACATGGAGACTTATTATTAATTATGAAAGCTTGGCCTTACCTTAGGCTTGTTCCCAACTAGCTGTTATAACTTAAATGAATCTGTTTATATTAATCTACATTCTGCCATGTGGCTCATTACATCTGCTCAGTACCATGTATCCTACTCCTTCTGTGTCTGGTTGGCAAATCCTTGCCTCTCTGATTCCTTCACAGAGTTCCTCTCTCTGTCTGGAAGTCCTGCCTATCCTTTTCTGCCTAGCTATTGGCCATTCAGTTCTTTATTAAGTATACAAAAAGATTATCCCACAACAGAGAAGGTATCATTCCATAATAAAACCAAATTTAAGCACTGTCTATCAACAAATCCAGCTCTACAGAAGGTGTTAGTCTGAAGAGGTTACCTCAGCCCCCACTCCNCCCCAAAAATGTGGAATGAATAACCCCAGCCTTGCAAATCAAANGAGGATGTGAAAAACCCTAACAACAAAATAACAGTAATCAATAAATACTATTCATTGATATCTTTCAACACCAATGACCCCAATTCCCCAATAAAGACACAGACCAACAAATTGGGTTAGAAAACAGGATCCAACTTTCTTCTGCATTCAAGAAACACACTTTAACATTAAGGATATACATATATGTGTGTGTGTGTGTGTGTGTGTGTGTGAATGTATATGAATATACACATATATATATACACTCATACTCAGGTAAAAGGATAAGTAAAGATATAAGCAAATGGACCCAAGAAGCAATCAGGTGTAAGCAGTAAGCATTTTATTATCTGACAAAATAAGCTTAAAACAAAACTGATCACAAGAGAATGGGGAAGGACACTACATACTCATTAAAAAAACCATGAGGATATTGCAATTCTAAACATTTATGTATCAAACACAAAGGCACCTGAGTTCATAAAAGAAACACACAATTACAGCTAAAATTTACATAAATTTTACATAAATTTACATAAAATTAACACCCTCACACAGAGTTTGGTGTTTTTATAGGATTCCTGAATGTGAGAGCCGGTGGGTTTCTGTTTCTTGTGATTTCTCCTTGGCTTTTTCCTTTGCTTGTTTGTCCATTTCCAATGTTTTAGTTTTTTAAATCTTATTACATTTTATTTTATTATTATCCCTTAAAAACGTGGTTTTTGTTTTTTGTTTTTTGTTTTTTTTTTGTTTTTTGAGACAGGATTTCTCTGTGTAACAGCTCTGGCTGTCCTGGAATTCACTTTGTAGACCAGGCTGGCCTCAAACTCACAGAGATCTGCCTGCCTTCCAAGTGCTGGGATCAAAGGCATGCATGACCATGCCCAGCGTGTTTGATTTTTTTAATGAGAGTCAGAAAGAGTGTAGACCCACTGGGGAGGAAGAGGAGGATTTGGGGGTGGGACTGTAATCATGACATATTGCTTAAACATCAAAATCAAAATGTAAAAGAAATGGATGCATTTCTTGACATGTATAACNTACCAAAGTTCAATCAAGATCAGATAAGCATTTTAATCAGACCCATAACATCTAGTGAAATAGAAACAGTAATTAAAAGTCTCCCAGGCTTAGCCCAGGNCCAGATGGATTCTGTGCACAATTGTACTACACCTTCAAAGAAGAATGAACTAGTATTCTTCTAATTGTTCCTTAAAATAGAAACAGAAGAAACATTGCCTAATCCTTTTAAAAGGCCACAACTTCCCTGATACATATACCACACAAAAACCCAACAAAGGAAGAGAATTATAGACTAATTTTCCTTATGAATATAGATGCAAACATTCTCAATAAAATATTTGCAAACCAAATCCACCATAATCAAGTAGGCTTCATCCCAGAGATGCAGGGATGGTTCAACACATGCAAAGTGATAAATGTAATCCACCATATAAACAAACTAGAAGACAAACACTGCATGATCATCTCATTAGATGCAGAAAAGGTCTTTGACAAAATCCAACAACTCTTNATGATAAAAACCCTGGAGAAAGTAGGTATATAAGAGAGGCAAAAGTCATCATAATAGAGGATATTCACAACAATCCCATAGTCAACATCAACTTAAATGCAGAGGATAGGTATCTCTTTCTTTAGATTAGGGAACTTTTCTTCTATAATTTTGTTTAAAAAATGTTTTCTATGTCTTTGACCTGGATTTCTTCTCCTTCCTCTCTACATGTTATTCATAGGTTCAGACTTTTCATAGTGTTTCTATGTCTGGATATTTTTTTCTTTTCTTTTTCTTTTTCTTTTGACTGAGCTATCTATACCTTCCTTGACTTCAAGACTGGAAATTCTCTTTTGTTTTGTTATCTGTTGATGAGGCTTACCTGTGAAACTTTTGTTTAAATTAACATCTACTATTTTCATTGCTCAAATGAAATAAGTAAAACTTATTTTACTTTGTGTTTGATGATTTTTTTTATTACTTTCTATTTGAAGAATGCTTTCATTATTAAACTAAACTGTCTGTTCTCATGGTCTCCATGAAGTCATTTATGCATACCCTCTTTAAGGATATTATTGAATGTCCACTCTTTCCTTATCTATTTTATATAGTACTTGAAGTCTTAGCTAGAAAAATCAAACAGTTGAAGCAGATCAAGGGAATACAAATAAGAAAGGAGGCAGACAAAGTGTCCTTATTTGCATGTGATATGATTTTATACACAAAATCCCTAAAGACTCTTACCAGAAAAATTCTACAATTGATAAACATCTTCAGTAAAGGAAGAGAATACAAAAGGAACACAAAAATCAGTAGTCATTCTTTATTCAAGTGACAAAAACACTAAAAAAATCAGGAAAACAGTACCTTTCACAATAGCTTTCAAAACAAAACATCTGGATATAACTCTAGCCAAGCAAGTGAAATACNTGTATAATTAAAATGTTAAGGCCTTGAAGAAAGAAATTGGTGAAGGCACCACACNGTGGAAATATCTCCCATGCTAGCTGGCCACTAGGATCAATATTGTGAAAGTGGGCATCCTGTCAAAAGCAATTTGCAGATTCAATGCAATTCCCTCCCCTCTCCCCCAGATCCACTGCTCCTCCGTTTTCCTTTAGAAAAGAGGTCTCCCAGGAATATCAACCAAACATGGCATAACAAGATACAATAAGATTAGGCACAAACCCTCATATGAAAGCTGGACAAGGCAACCCAGTAGGAGGAAAAGGGTCCCAAGAGCAGGCAAAGAGTCAGAAATATCCCCACTCCCACTGTTAGAAGTCCCACAAAAACCTGAAGCTAAACAATCACAATGTATATGCAAAGGACCTAGCACAGATCTATGCAGGGTCCGTGATAGCCACTTCAGTCTCTGTGAGCCACTATGAGTCCTGCTTAGTTGATTCTGTGGGTTTTGTTTTCTAGGAGTCCTGGATACCCCTGCCTCCTACACTCCTTCTTCCCTCTCTTCTGTAGGGTTCCTTGAACTTTGCCTAATATTTGGCTTTGGGTCTTTGCATCTGCTCCCATAAGCTGCTGGAGGAAGCCTCTCTGATGAGGACTGTACTAGGCACTGATCTATGAGTATAGCAGAGTATCATTAGGAATCATTTAATTAACTTTTTTTTCTTGGCTAGTTGTGTTTGGTTTTACCCTAGGTCTCTGTGCCAGTTAGCTCCAGTTCCTGGCCATCTAGGCAGTGTCAGGNATGGGCTCCCTCTTCTGGNTTGGGCCTCAAGTTAGGCCAGTCATTGGTTGGCCACTCACACAAGCTCTGAGCCACCATTGCCCCAGCACATCCTACAGACAGGCCAGGTTGTAGGTTGAAGGTTTTTTGACTGGGTTGGTGTCCCAGTCCCATCGCTATTGCCTTGCCTGGTTAGAGGAGATGACTGGATCAGGCTCTGTATCTTCCATTACTAGGAATCATCACTAGGGTCACCCTCAGGTTCCAGGAAGAGGAGATGACTGGATCAGGCTCTGTATCTTCCATTACTAGGAGTTATCACTAGGGTCACCCTCAGGTTCCAGGAAGTTTCCATTGCACTTGGTTTTCACACCACTTCCAAAATGCTTGCCCCCAGTTCCAGTCGTCTCTCCCAGCACTCTCTCCCTCTGCCCCTGCCTCCCCCGATTCCTCCTATTCCCATCCCTACCCACCCCCAGTCCACCTGTAAAATCTATTCTATTTCCCCTTCCTAGGGAGATCCATGTACCTCCAATAGAGACAAAACAATCTGGATAGTAAAAAAATTGTGAAAAAATACAACCTAGCTTTAAAGTTGTATTACAGAGTGATACTAAAAAATAGCATGGCACTGGAATAAAAACAGACATATTGATCAAGGGGGAATAGAATTTATAAGACCCNGATATAAAAATATACACTGTAAAGAAATAGCATTTTCAAAAGACGGTGTTCATCAAATTGGATGGCTGCTTGTGGAAGAATGAAAACGAATCTATCANTAAAACTATCTACATCTAGCACAAAACTGAACTCCAGATGGTTCAAGGACCTCAACATAAGACCANATACTCTGGATTAGAAAGGGGAAAAACTATGGAATAGATTTGAATTCATTGACACAAGAAAGGGTTTTCTGACCAAGATAACAATAGCATAGGCATTAAGATTAACAACTAATAAATGGGACCTCATGCACATGAAAATATAGCCAAGGACAGAATCGCTCAAGCAAATGACAGTGTACAGAATGGAAAACACCTTTACCAATTACACCTCTGATAGAAGATTAATATCTCAGTGTAAAGAATAATGCAGAAAATCAAGGAAACAAATTACCCAACTAGAAAATGGGGCACAGAACTAAGCAGATATTTTTTAAAAGATGAAAGACAAATGGCCAAGAAAGAAAGAAATGTTCATATCCTTAGTCATCAGGGAAATGCAAATTAAAGCTATTTNGAGATTTTATTTAACAACCACCAAAATGGACAAGAACAATGAAATCAATAACAGCTCATGAGGATGTGGGGGAAGGCGAACACTTATTCATTTCTGATGGGAGAGAAACTGCTACAACCACTTCAGAAATCAGTGTGGCAGTCCCTCCGGAAGCTGAGAGTGGATCCAGCTACACCTCTCTTGGACATGCACCCACAGAATTCTGTATCCTGTGATGTACATACTTGCTTATCCATGGTCCTTGTTCTATTCATAATATCCACAATTAGAAACTGCCTACATATCAATGAATAATGAATAGATAATAACATGTGGTACATTTACACGGTGGAATACTATTCAGCTGTTAAAGAACAATAAAATTATGAAATTTGCTGGTAAATGAATGGAGCTGGAAAAAAAAAATAATCCTCCTGAGTGAGGTAACCTGGCCCAACCTACAAATACATGCTTTCTCTTAGACGTGAATGTTAACATTTAAGCTCTTTAAATGTGTTTCAGTCTGAATAAACATAGAGGCTAAGTACATAAGAAAAGACATGACAGAGTACAGGATTTTCCAAAGAGCAGTAAATAGATAATAGTGTCATAAATATGTAAACTAAACTAAAATAAGAAGGGTAAATATGAGGCGTAAGGGATGGCAGAGTAAAGGAGGGAATATAGAGAAGACCACTAACAGAAAGAGACAAGCATCAGAAAACTTAGCAAATAT
>LZPO01027487.1:34629-45507 GCA_001675575.1 Neotoma lepida | reverse complement strand
GCGGCTGGCGTCTCCTGACTCAGCCTTCCTCTTCCCAGAATTCTCCTTGTTTGTTTATCCCGCCTATACTTCCTGCCTGGCTACTGGCCAATCAGCATTTTATTTACAATCAATCAGAGCAACACATATTCACAGCATACAGAACAATATCTCCATCACTGAACACATGCATGGAATGAAATATCATCCAATAGAAGGTGAGGGTGTGAGGCAGTTACCTGGAATCTCTGGGTTAACAGTAAGGCTCCCATGTTTTTTCTTTGATAAACTTTTCAGAGCTCCTTCCTTGCTCAAATGTTGTAGTTGCCTTTCTTGCTGTTTCGACCAAATACCTGAGAAAAGTNAGTTAAGGCCCTGAGGCTTCATGTTGCCCATGTTTTAGTGGATTTCGGTCCATCACAGCAAAGAAAGATTGCAGCTGTTGGAGTCACTTCATCTGTGTTGGTGGGGGCTTGTGACATGACTTGTTTTCATGTCTTAGTGGGTCAAATCTCGGTGGATCAGGAAACAAAACACTCAAGCCCAGAACCAGAGACAGATGTAACTGTCAAAGTGTCCTATTCCTAAGTGACTTATTCCTGCTAGCTAGGGACAGTCCAAAAGTTTGCATAGCCTCCACAAATAGCACTGCCTCCCAAAGACAAACTCTTTACAAACATGGGCCTGTGGAGAGCATTTCATATATAAGTCATAACATGGACATAAACACCTGTAATTTATAGCACAGTGAAGCCAGAAGTGGTTTCTGAATTAAAGTTAGCTTCCTGTAGTAAACACAATGTTTGATTTAATGGCTTGATGATCTGGAGTTGTGCCAAGTACTTGGNGATCACTGCTGGGAATTAAGAGNCTTGGGAAAAATCTATATTGACCCCAGGAGATACTGGGGATCTCGAATGAAATCTCTCTGATTAAGAACTCACTTTGCCTTCTTCTATGCTTTCTCAGTTTGATGTTAAGAACAGAAAATACAATTAGTTTAAAGGTTTGCAAGGGAATCTTACCTTTTTCCCTCCTAGAACAAACTTTTCACAGTGAACTCACCCCTGTGTTAGGATTTAGATGATGCTTTAGATGATTGGACCTCACCGAGCAACACGCATATGATGCTGTCATTTTCTTTTACAGCTGGCAACTCCTCATGCATTTGTTATGAAGGACAAGGCTTTGGGACAGAAGTCCTAAGAGTATATCTTTCGTAAGTCTCCATCACCGAGTGTGTTTTTTGAAAGGACGCTTTCTCTGGGCTTATACACAAACTACCCACAGGATGAACCATGAAGAGAACAGGATGAACCATGGAGAGAGTAGGAGACACAGTGTTACAGCTTCCCATTCTGCCCCCAGAAAAATCCCGATAGATGCTATAGCTGAGAACCACTGCTTCCGAGGCTTGTTGTGTATATATACTGAATGTGTAGTTTTTGGAGGCCAATAGTGGTGGATTTGATTGGATTTCATTATCAGCTCAGTAAATGACACATTTCAGCCATGAGAATTTGAGTAAAGTAGTAAGAATGGGAGATTCCACAAAAATCTCATGCTTTTTGGGCAACTATAGGGTTAGACTGAAGTTATGAGCAGTAAGGACACCATTTCTCCGACTCATTGCCTCTGTGCTATTGCAAGGTCTTGGCTGTACAGGNGCTAGTCATCTGCATAGTGGGCACTGCTGCATGTATACAGCTGCCTATGTGTCTGGCTTGTTCTCCAAAGTAAAGCGTGTCTGAAAGGGTTGTACTGCTCTATCAGGTGTGACCAATGCTTCTGTCATTCAGAAGCCCAAATGTTAGTAAAACCATGATATCTCCAGATCCACTGAAAATTCTTTGTTCTACCTTAAAATTGTCTTAGAAGAGTCCACAAAGCAAGGACTTATCTCTCCATTGTCTTATGTAAGTTTCTGGTGGAATGTCTCTTTCAATTTTTGCTCACAAGCCCTGATCACACACTGGGGTGAGGAGGGCAGTGCTCCAGAGGAGGTGAATTTCTGTCCANTGCTACCTAGAGCTTGCACATTTCTCCTCCATCAGACAACAGTCTTCAAACTAAGCCATGCTTCCTGGGCCAACTGTCTTGCTGTTGACAGGAGTGCTTCCTTAGGAGGTGCCCCNCTTTCCCAAGCAAATACATATGTGTGTAGCCTTCCTCCCAAAGTTGAGTAAGAAACACCAGGAAGACAGAATACCAGCAGCGGCCCTAACTGGAGAATATCTGGACGCCTCCCACCCTTCCTCTCCATAGCCTATTTTTGTCGTTTCTTTGGTTTTTGTATTTCTTTTTTTGCTACAAAATCAATAACCACAGAAGAAAATGCTAAGCAAAAAAAAAACTTTTCTGTAATATTTTAAAAAGAGCAAATACAATTCAGAGAGAGACTACAAAGATTTCATTGAAAACTTAAAATAGCTTGATACCTTTGAAGTTGAACTGCTGCTAAATTTAATGCAGGCTTTTACAGACCAAAACTGAAAATCTGCCCTGCTTATGTTTTCTCTGCAGTAAGAGTGCTCCTCAGAACCCTGCAGAGGAGACTGTGGCCAGNTGCCCTCTGCTGCAGGAGGGCATTGCTCTCTTCCTCACCCCTCCTCATCTGCCCTCAAACATCATCTCTTAGACCTGGTCATGTGTGGACACAACTGACTTTAAAACTGAAAACATGGTAGCTGTGTAAGATATGCTTAACCACTTACATTTAAGAAGGAATTTAGGTTCAGCTCCAGACTCTCTGTAGTGAATGAGTGTTTGTTAGTCAGTGCAAACAGTGAATTAGATACACAGTGGTTGCTGGTTTGCCCACAGGACCAGCCTGAGGTGACTGCTTAGGAAGTGGGTTCACAGGCCCAGACTGTTGTCCTTCTGCACCTCCCACACCCTGATAGTCATCATGTGGGACCTCCATAAGCCTCTCCAAAACTTTTGTGTTTCATGAGCTTACAAAGTTGAGGCCAATGGAGACCTGGAGACTGCTCAGCTCTTTAAATATACTCATTGGCTCTGTGTTGTGTGTCTCTGGCAGTGGACAGGTTCAGGGTTGAAGAGGAATGAAAGGTTTGATTCATGAAAACTCCCTTGCTTGTGATTTTTTTTCTCAGTTGGGTAGAGACAATTTGTCTTCAGACTGAAACAATTGTGTTCCTGTGTCCTGCTTATGTGTTCACAGGCCCCCTACTTCTTTAACATGGTGCTCTGTAGAGTCAGATGTTGCCTGCGAGTTTGAAGAGNAGGCTTTGAATAATTGCCAGGATGGTGATAGGAGGACATCATTTTGCAGGGAGTGTGGCATGGATGAGGCTTCCAAGGCTAGAGGCACCAAAGATGTTCACATGACTGAGGAGGACCTGAGGGAAACTGGGTCTGGTGAATGCTGGTGGCTCTTTCAATGCTTCCCATTTCCTGTTGTCTGACTTTGGGCCCAGTGGTGTTTTAAGTGACTCCAGAGGCTGAAACTTCAGAGACTCAAGCAGATGTTTCACAAGGCTGAGCTATGTTGTGTCCATAGGCCATGAATCGAGGCCTTGG
This sequence comes from Neotoma lepida, assembly GCA_001675575.1. Taxonomy (NCBI): domain Eukaryota; kingdom Metazoa; phylum Chordata; class Mammalia; order Rodentia; family Cricetidae; genus Neotoma; species Neotoma lepida. The sequence goes on along the minus strand of LZPO01027487.1, from coordinate 41,985 downwards.
GTCTGTTTAATATATTTTTTCTGCTTGACTTAATTTCTTTTTATTNTTTCCAATTATCTTCACCTAAGAATTTCCCATATTGACATCGCAGATATAGTTGTAGATAGGTACGTAGGTATAGTGAGGGCATCAAATCCAGGACTTCAACCATTCCTGACAGGCTCTGTACAGCTGAGCTACAGCCCAGTACTATTATGGTTATCTTTTAGGAATATAAGTCTGATTTCTGGCTTGGAAACATCCATTGGCCTCATTCCTCATATAAAAAGATGAACNCATGCAGGCTTCCTGGAATCTGCTTCGGATCCCCTCTTCTTGCCTCTCCATCTCACATCTCTATGTCTAAGCTGAGCTGAAGCATGTGGACCCCCTCCAGCATTCTTAGCTTTCTCTCATCTTCAGATCTTCGCTTGTGCTGTTTCCTATGCTCAAAACACCTCCTGAAGCTTTTCCCTGCCTCTTCATTCCCTTTGTTATTCATGGTTTTAGTTCTGATGTTGCATACTCCAGAAATCCTTTCCTAACATCATCTGCCATCTTCCCATCTCATCCCCAATGACATCATTCTTGCTTGCACACTTAGAGATAGTTACTTCATTATATTTAATTATTTCCTCATCTCTCTCCTGCTGTATGCTATAATCTTAAACAACAAAAATGGTTTCCTGTTCAGTTTTGAGTTCTGACAGTTGGGTAGGCACTCAACACAAACTATTGGATGGCAAGTTGCCAATTTGGACTTTTCAGCTCAATATGTATGATAGGTAAGAGGGTTTGAGCATGGCATTCCACTGCTGCCCACTTTAGACATGGCTATGCAGTATTTATTCACTTATCACTTACTCATGCATGTGGAACAAATCCTATAGGAATCGTGTTAAGACTATGGGACATATCAGTGTTAGGACTCTGAGGTCAATAGCCAATTGTATGTAAAGTATATGCAGACCAGGATAGTCTTCCAATTTGGTAAACTTTGAACTCTAAAATTATTTTGAGTCAGACAGTGACGGGCTGATTCTTAATACAGCAGACAAGTATGTCCCGAGGGACAAAACAAAGCTTTAAGCACCTCTTTGTATTTGGTTTTAGGTGACACCATAGCTTTTAGGTGACACCTTTTCATATCCCCGTCCTCTNTAGAATCAGAACTCTGTTGTGCCAAGAGGAGCTCAAGAACTCCTACCTCAGTAGAAGGAAGTGTCCCACTTTAGTTCTAACTAGGTGGGTAGCTGTGGCAGGAAGGATCGTTTGACCCAGAAGCCTACTCAACACAAGGAGAACCCTTTTCTAAAACAGAGGGTGGAGCTTCACATTATTCTAAATAAATAAATACAAGGCACCATTCTTGTAGAACCAGATGCAAATTACTAGTTTCTAGCCAATAATTCTCTGAACAACTCACTTATCAGACACACAGAAATTCAATATTTTGAATGCATTACTAAGATTTTTAGAAACTGGTTGTTTTAAACAGTGAAATAGATATTTAATTCTCTCTTTCAAGTTTACCATGCATTGACGTCTTCATTGCTGTTCACCCATTAGGCACACCTTTCTTTTTTCTTTCTTTTTGAGGTAATTTTCACCATGCCCATGGACAATTGCTGAGCCCAGGGCTGAGGAAGATGAATTCCATTCAAGTTCTCAAGGGGATATCTGGCCCTTCTTGCCCTCAGTCAGGGGGTAGGAGCCTTGCCATTGCCATACAACGCTGACCAAAGCTGGGTCAGAGTGCCTATGGTGACAGAGGACTGCCTGAGGCAAATGGCCATCCCACCCTGTGGAGAACCAGCTTTCAGGATTTTCAAATGTCACAAGAACTCCCCCATGCTTTCTTCTCTTTTTAAAATAGAAATGTCACAAGCAAGTCAAGTATATGGGACAGATAAAAGTGGAGCTTCTGTGGCTGAAGGCAGGATAATGGGAGGGGAGTGAGGACAAGAGTTACTGAGTCCCAGCCCTCAGCTCCCATGAGTCCTGAAGGAGCCAGAGCACAGCCCCTCCCTTCATGGCTCTGTTTGGACTCTGAGAGGAGGAATGCCTCTTATTGCACAACATTGCTAAAGCATTGTTCTATCACGGTGTTCTTTCTAGAGAGAGCCATATTTTTTTTCACACATCTCACTTTCAGGAATCCTTGCAATTATTACTATTTTAAGTATAATTTTAATTATAATGTATTTTAAGTATAATACATTTTATTTTTTTGAGAATTTCATACATGTATAGAATGTATTTTGATCATATCCTGCATTATTTTTTCCTAGGCATTGACTTTTCTTTTTATGGAAAGCATGGCTGATGGCGCTTCTCTCATTGGCCACTGAAGAGCCCTGAGCAGCTCTTGTAGCTCTCCCGGGACAGCTCCTCAGGATTGCCCTCCACATAGTTTACGAACTGTAGAAACCACATCAGAGGTCCTGGTAAACTTTGTACCTTATTTCAATTTCTCTCCGATTTTTTACATTATTTTGCTGAATTTTCTATGTTACATATGTGTGCACACTATCTAAAAATCCTTCTGGGAATAAACTAGGATAAAAACCAACATATGAATGCTTATATTTTAGAAAACCGAGCAGATAGCCTCAGCAACTGCCATGTGGCAACGCTTACCTCATTGGGGTGGAATCCATCCACGGGTTCAATAAGCTGCCATGGCTGGCCACCTCTTTTCTGCCACTCCTCTATGACTAAAGAACACAATTGGAGGGTTACAGATGAGTTTCATGATGCCAAGGACGAGGAGCACATGTGACGTCATCCAGTCTCCCCTGCTCTTTTCTTTGATTCTTCTGCATGGATATCTTGCCTGCATACATATCAGTGTGCTATCTGTGTACTTGGTGCCCATGGAGACTAGAAGAGGGCATCAGATCCCTGGGTTGCAAATGGTGGTGAATTGCCATGTGGGTGCTGGGAATTGAACCCTGGTCTTCTGGAAGAACCAGTGCTCTTGACCACTGAGCCGTCTCTTCAGCCCCTCAGCTCTTATTTTACCTCATCGTGGCTTGCTCTGAGCTGTTGCCTTGGGCTGGGAGTTTTCTGAATAGTGATGATCTACCTAGTGTGTGATTTTTTTTTTCTAGGTTAGAAAGAGCATGTGTGAAAGTGCTGGGTAAATGTGGCTTGTGAGGCAAGGAGGGCAGGGGAAATCAAGTGAGCACTAAAATGTGCAGCAGCAATTTAAGTCCGTCTGATCTTTTCCTCATGTGGTGGAACAGGCCTTTTTGCAGAAGTGAAGATGACATTTTGCTAATATCTTCTTTCACGTGCTGCCATTTGCAGGCACTGCCTACGTGTGTGTCAAGCAATCACCTCGAACAATCATACTGCGTGTCAGAAATATAATTGCATAAAATTATCTCAACATTACATTTAGAGAGAGCATGGCTACAGAGAAAATATTATGAGCCCCAAAGTGATGAAAAGTAATAAAACTGTCCTTCAACAGGGATAAGAGACTATGCATGTCAGTTCCTCTAGGCAGCAGTGCAATTAATTCTATGTTGTAATATCACAAAGCCAATAAGAATTCCTCACAGAAATTGCAGTCCCTAGAGAGTCTTCAGAGAGAACCACCTGAGACTCCTGCTCCTGGCAGAACACCTCACTTTCCTGGAATTCATCGAAACCTGCAGTGTAGCTACGAATCCAGGTCCCTTTCTCCAGGTCTCCCAACCTCAAGGCCAGAGGACTGTGCCTTTTCCTTCTCCTTACCCTGGGGAAGGATGGAGACACTGTCTGGTGAAGTCATTGGCATGAGACTGAATCAATCCTCTGTTGCTTTTGTAATTACTGCAGAGATGCCAGCCTCTCTTACTGTCCAACCCTTGTCCCTGAGGTGGCAAATAATGTTCCCCCTGTCAGAGTTCTCAGGGCGGGGGATGTCATGCTGATAGTCCCCTTAGCTTATTCCTGAGCAGTGTGATACTAGGTGGCTCTTTTTCTTTTTTATTTGTTTTAGAGGCAGGGTCTTATATAGTTTGGGTTGGTCTCCTTCTTGCTAGATCTCCAAGGACGGCCTCGAACTCCTGATCCTTCTGCTCCTACATCCTGAGCACTAGCATTACAGGTATGTACCAGCACGCCCAGCTCCTCTGGCTCTTTTCTAGTGCACTCCTGGTCCTGGGTTGTATTGGTGGTTGTTAGAAGAAGTTGCTAATGATAAGCAGCATTTGCACTTCTTGTAAGACTCAATGAGTCGTCTGCTGTGCCATTGTGTCATGGAGTGTTCCCCATCCAGAACCTCAAATTGCTTTATGCAGATAGAGGAGAGTTCTTCCCCACCCTCCTCTGAGAACTGCTATGAATTTGCTCTTCCAATGGAAAGCTAAGAGCTGCCCTGATAAGGAAGCCACACTCACTATTACGAAGAAAGCCCAGTGGGTTCTTCTAAACAAGATTGCACCCCTCACCAGTTTGTCTCCTACCTTTGGCTGCAGTGTCCTGTAAAAAGGAGTGGCCCCAGGAAGCTGCCTTCTCTATGTTTCTAGTCACTTGCCTGTTCTGCTATTTTTTGGGGGCACAACCTTGGAATCAGGCTTTCTGTTTTAGGTTCAATTCCAACTGCTCTAAATTCCTTTGTATGTCATTCTGAGACTCCTGTGGGCTCCAGGTCTCCTTTCTGACCACAGGACTGGCTCTGCCTGCTCAGGGATGCTCTAGCCCATACCCCNCTCTGCCTGCTCATCTGCTGTGCTCATTCCTGCTTGCTTCAGGCTCTTCACTCTCCTCTGTCCAGTAGGGGATGAGCCAGTTTTCTCCCCTTTCCTGGGACTTGCTTTTCAATTTTCTAGCTTTATGTTAATTGTCTACAAAACCCACCTCCAGTCTGAATATCCAACAAGTTACTTGTAATGAAGAGCCAGGAATTTGAGGAGTTTCTGTAGATGCAGAGCTGAGGTCACCCCTATGGTCCTTCGGGTAATCTTTACATTTCTATGGTACCCATCTCCTTTCCTTTGCACTCCCATGGAGGTCTCTAACATAGAAATTGACAAGTGGGACAGGGATCCCACTTAAGACAGACACCAGCCTCTAGTCCTTGAGACTTCAGAGGTGACATTGCTCCCATTCCCTTGTGTACCTTACACTTTACTCACGTCACTGCAACTTCCTTTATTTTTAGATCTAGTTCACTTTCTGCTGTACAGATGTTTCCAGAAGGAAGAATAAAGACGATTCCTAATAGGATATTGGATGGACTGNTGTTGGGGTCATTCTCAAGTTCATACGCTGAGAGACTACCTCTGCTGTGACTGATGGTGATAAGAGGGGGAGCCTTTGAGATCTAGCTAGGCCATGAAGTGGAGGCCTCATGGGTAGAATTAGTGCCCTAATAGAAGGGGTCCCAGAGGGTTTTGCCATGTGACAGTCTAAAAATCTAGTAGAGGGCTGTCACCAGAACCCAACTATGTAAGCACCATGATGTTGGACTTATCTAGGACTGGATAAATAAAACTCTGTTGTTTCTGGGCCACTCAAGACTATGGTACTTTAATATAGTAGCCCAAGATGACTAATAGATGGTCAGAAATCCCTAGGTAGTGTTCATAAGACCAGTCAGTAACTGAGCTCAACCAAGACCTCAGATACAGCCTGCTGAGAAATTGCAAGAGATGGATGAGGAAAGTTACAAGTCAGAGGCCTTAGGTATTAAGCAGACACATAGTGAGCTGTGGACTTGACCCAGATCTCCATGGCTTCTCTTGTGTGCTGGGGAAGGAAGCCTCACACAGGACTTTTTGACTCTCCACATTTGCAGAGAAGGTTGAATGACAAGTTCAGCCAAGATGCACTCCTCCACCCACTACTATGTACAATTGGCATATACTAATGAAAACATTTGACACAGAATGAAAGGATGTAACTAAAGCTAATGAGACTANTTTTAGTGCATTTTGTAAACCAGCTCTGAAAATTATGTCAACAGCTGACATACAAGTCCTTCATATCTTCTTTTTAACAAGTGTTATTAATGAGTAATTCATGTATAATGAATCATACGTGTTTCAAGTGAAAACAGAAACAACAAAACTTGTGCCCTCAGTGGTCAGAAGAAAATCTATAAAAGAATTGCAGTGATTGGGAGGTGAGAACATTTCATAGTGGAAGGCAAATGTGAGTTTGTTAAAAATGGTTTAAGCCAAGCTAGAGCTCCTTGAGGGAGCCATTGCTAGGATTCCTGCATTAAAGAGGCCAGAGTCGCTTACACAGGAGTTTCTTCCAGTGTGATTCAACTTTAACTCCATGGCTTAAAGTTGTTCTAAAATATTTCCATTTTAATTTGAATTTTATGTGCATCAGCAACTGCCAAACTAAAATCTGTGGCCCTCAGAGGAACGGGGAGATGTTGATGTATCTCTTCACAGAACAGACATAAAACTCAATCAGCAGAATTGGTGAGCATTTTCAAAATGAATAGAAATGGTCATTTCCTCTTATTCTCTTCGGAGGCTAAGCAATCCTGCACTTGTGGGAATTATGAAATGGAAACACAGCAGTGAAGTATAAAGCAAAGAGAGGAGGATATTTACTTGCTAAGTTTTGCCATGAAGCATGGATGTTATGTAGGGAGGAAGGGACTCTTTCTTGTGGTGTGGCATGAGGGTACTGCAGCCCAGGGCCCCTGTACTTAGGACAGGGGCTTTGGCACTGAGCTGCTACCCAGCCAGGGACTTCTTCCCATTACCACCATACTCAGACAATTCTAAATGTTATCAATAATAATGATCTATTCCTTCCTGTTGGGAAGCTTATCCATGCTTCCAAACTGTCTCAACTCGGCATCATAGTAGACTACCATGGCAGAGTCCAGCCTTCAGAATAACTGGTTTGTCATATGAAATAATAGTTAATATTAAAAAACAGGACACAGAGCTACCAACTATACAGTCAGCCAATCCACAGGGAAAAGATTTTTTTTTTTCACAATTCTTGTGCCTTCAAAGGTACTGGTTACCACACAGAAGTAGCCATGAGGACTATAAAATTCAAGGGTGGGTAACTCACAGGCAAGACTACAGGTTTTATTTGTACCTTGACTATTACTAGGCGGAATGATTCTTTGTGACAGTTTTAGGGTAAGATTCTATGTTTTCAGGAGAAAGGCAACTGCAGACATGGCATTTATTTCTTCCTCAAGAAGGCCCAATCAAGGACAACAGGGCAAATTTGTTTTTACCATTTGTTCTTGTGTGTGTTTATGGATGGGTATCCACATGTTCATGTATATGTGAGTACATATGTGTGCAGACGTGTGTGTGTGCATGTGTATGTGCGCGTGTGTGTGCGCGCGCGTGTGTGCGTGTGTGTGCGTGTGTGTGTGCGTGTTTGTGTGTGTGTGTAGGC
>LZPO01027487.1:18437-33888 GCA_001675575.1 Neotoma lepida | reverse complement strand
TCAAGTTGACATGTCTTGGAGGCAAATTTTCTACTTCTGCTTAGTTCATAAGCAGTTGGACGATGAGTCAGCAAAAGACAAATGACAGAATGAGTCATCACCTTTCAAGACTGGACCCAGGCTGTCAGAATGGACAGCAAATAGGTCTCATGGCTACCTTCAAGTGACAGGGATGCTCAGCTATGCTTTTCTCTGTCACAAGGATATAAAATTGTGAATTTCAGTGTGATGGAAAAGGAGGACACTTGTGGTACGGCAGTCGGCTCTAACACAGTGTGGAAACTAGGGCGGTTTTCATAGGACTCCAGACTGCAAATTTAATAAATGCCTCTACTGGGTTTTTATTTCTGATGAAAGAAGACCTGGGTGATAATGAGCTGCATTTATTCTGTATCTTCCTCGGGGAACTTGAGGAAATAGTTCCTCAGGTGTGAATGATGATGAGAAGTAGTTGTACTCGGAAAGAGAATACTTATGTGGAAGAACGTAGGGGGTGCTTTACACTTGATGATGAGGAGCCGGTGAGTGACGCCAGCTAACGGTTATCCGGTCCTTGCTATTCTACAGTCCTGTGACCTGTGTCTGAACTGAGATAAGAACATGCTTATAAATTCTGGGCTCTTTCTCTAATAGCAAGTTATAAGCACTAGAGACAGATTTCCAGGGTAATAGGCTGCTGTGATTTCTAAGATGGGAGGTTACCCCCAGAGATGGATCTGGAATGGATGATCATTCCACCTACTATGATAAATGCTAAGATTTCAAGTTTAAAATTTCTTAGCTTGGCCACAAGTCAAGATATTATAATAGTCCCTGAAAAGGAGATACAAGTTCTGGCCCTTTCAGAAGTGGACATGGCAGTATATAGCCATTAAATGTTGTGGGGGGCNTTCGTTCATGCAGAAAGGTCCCAGAACACCATCCTCTGCATCCACTCTCCTTTTACTATGTCCATGTGTCTTCCCTGGTTTGGGTGCTCAATAACTTCAGATGGACAAGAGGAAGCTGACAAAACTGGACTTCACACTTGTTTTTAAAAACTGGTAGAGGAATTATGCAACAGGAAACTCCTCTCATTGTTGATAGGAATTTCCAAGCAAGGGACTTAATACTTAGATGTGGAAGATGGTTGATGGAGGAGACAAGGACATTTTCTTCAGTGGTGTAGCCATTGGTAAGGCGCATATGTTCCTGTAAACAAATTCCCACACAAGCACCTGTAAATAACCCTGATGAAACTCACTGTGCCCTACATAGACACAGAGACACGAAAGTCAAGGGGAGCTAGCTGGGAAGTGGAAGGGTATTAATGGGTGCGGGAAAAGGACAAGAGATGGTAGCAGGAGGTGAATATGACAAATATATGCATGTTCAAAATGTCATAATGAAACCATTATTATGTATAATTAATATATGCCAATAAAAACATTTAAAAAGGAATCCCCACTTGGAGGTTTGGAACTGGAGATGTTAGAGATGCCCAGCAAATTGCCTGCAGCACCAGAGATAATGAATGACAGCTGTAGAAATCATTCTGGACAATAAAAAATGTCCCACATGGATATTAGACATTATTAGATTTTTAATAACTTTACTCACATTCAGAGTTGGAAATGATCAAAGATCACTTGGTGGTGCATTTGTTTACATCAAGAATTCATTAATAAGTCTTTAACTCTGCATTTTAATGAGAGGTTATTTATCAAAATGTCTCTCCCCATGAGAGAGATGTGTGTCATGTAGGCAGAAAATCTAGTAAAGACTGATCAATCTTGTTGAAAGGATGTTCAGAGCTGAAGTACTACAGTCTGCAATGCAAACCATGTCAGCTAATGTAATATTCAATAATTCATGATGGCCATCTGCTCCATTCCAGATGCCTGGGCTGGGGGGCTAGGGTTGAGGGACAGAGATGAGAGATCTTCCCTCTGGTGCACATACTGAAGTGTTTCATTAGCATCATCTCAGCTGCCAGTCAATCAACAGGGGCTTTTCTCATGCAGAAGAATTGCTTAACAATGAAAATGAATCTTGGGAGGGTTACAAACAATAAGTAATTTTTTTGTAGAGAGTCAAGATGTAAAGGATAAATCAGTGGCTCCAGTAAGCAAGCCTGAGCTTGTGTGGCCACTTGTCAGTGACTCCCATGTTTAGACAGAATGCTATAAATGAAGAAGTATTCTTTCCAGAGAGTTGGGACATGGTTTACTTTTCAAAGGACATTATTTTGCCTCTAAGAGATTCTTCGTAGTTTCCGGTCCAGACTTACTCTAAGTAGTCCAGTACTCTACCCAAGAGGCATGGCCTCACCTTCCCTTCTGTCACATCTATTTTTAGCACACACATAAGCAAGGCATTGCTAACCTGGCAAGAACTATTAGTGATCCCATTAGATTAGAGGCTTCTGGTCCAAACTCTCCCCAACTGGCCACTGGTCCTGCTGATTCAGATTCCAGAACGATGGTGAAGTAAGAAGGTGGCACTGATCCTCACCCTGCCAGGCAGCACCTCATGCTTTATCTTTTCTGAATGCTGAAGAGTCATCATGTCAGATGGGTAGGGGTGACCCTGCCTAGCCTGTTCCATGTACTGTGTAACACAGCCCCACACTGCAGCTGCTGTGCTTGCCTACTGTCAAGACAAAAACAAGCGACTTACTTTCGTGGAAGGCAAAATCCATGTAGAAAAGATCGAAGTTTGTGAATGTCTCGGTGGTTGCAATTTTTTTCAGTGTATTGGAGAGTTGTTCTGCTCTCTGAATACAAGGGAAACGGAGAATTCTATGAAATCTCAACTTTGACTTTCATGAGACAATTCAGCCAGAAAAAGAAATTGATCTTCCACACATCACTCCACTTTCCTATCTCCAAGCCATCAGTAGAAAACAGCTCTGCACATTAAAGTGTATTCATGTGCAAATGACCAATGAACATACGGAAAATGCTACTATTCATTAGGAATCAAACCAGTGTAAATTGAAGCAATAAGATTCTACTTTTCCTGCATGAATTTGACAAAGATGAGCTGAACAACCTTGATAATATTGAACGTCAGGGTGAATGAACAAAAAACGTAGGTTAGTTTCATGGTTCTAAACAACAGCTTGGCAATACAGATCAAATCCTTAACATGACCAATATATCTTTTAGGAGCTTAGGAAGAAGAGATGCCACAAAATGTACATCTTATTATTCATCATGGTGAAAAACTGGAAACAACCACGTGTCCGACCACACAAAAGTATGGAATAAATCCTGCCACATTCATATGTTGGACACTGCAAAATAGTTGTATCATCATAATGTGGAGAAACAATTTATGAACATTGCAATTTGTATGAGTATTCTCAATCTAGTAGGCAAAACCCAAGATACCTATGGAATTGATAATAGGTACTCACATACTGATACATGGATGATTTTTTTCTCTGTGTGTGCACATGTGCACACAGGTGTGTAGGTATGTATTCAGATGTGTGTACATATGTATAGATGACAAAGGTAACCTCAGATATTACTGTTTAGGATCCATCCACCTTGGTTTTGGAGACAAGGACTCTCATTGGCCTGGACTTGCTTATTTGGTTAGGTTGTCAGGATGGCTAGTGACGCCCAGGGATGCTCCTGACTCCACTTTCCCAGCCCTGAGATTACAACTGTGCCACTGCTTCTGCTTTCTCACTTGGGTGCTGGGGACTGAACTCAGGTCCTTATGATTACATGGTAAGCACTTCATTGACTGATTGAGCTACCTCCCGAGCCTGAATTTGTGTGTGTGTGTGTGTGTGTGTGTGTGTGTGTGTGTGCCATACACAGGCATTGAGGTCAGAGAAGAATGTGGGGTGGCTTGCTCTGTCACTAGAGCAAGTCTTATCACTATGACACAGGTTCTCTTATTGAACCTGGAGGGAGCTAGGTTGGCTCCCAGCCAGCCCCAGAGATAATCTTGTCTCTATCTCCTTCAGCATTGTAGTTACAGCCATGTGCAGCCACACCCAGATTCTTACGNATGTGCGGGTGATTTCAACTCAGGCTCTCAAATTTGTACAGCAAATGCTCTTAGCTACCAAGCCATCTCCCTAGCCTCAAAAATTGTAGTTCGGCCCTCAAACTTGTTACCCTCCTTCCTCTGCCTCTTCAGCNTCACGTCCCAGTGTATACCATCACAACTGACTATAGCCCAAGTTTTGTTGCTCTTCTTAGTAGATTCTTATACATTTCATCTTCTCAAAATTGAAATATGTATTTTAAATTTTTTATATTACTGTGNATTTTTTAATTTGAAAGTTCTTTACAATAAAGTTATAATAACAAAATATGCAGGTGGTGGGTTATGCCTGCCATTTCAGTACTTGGAAAACTGAGGCAAGAAAGAAAATTTCTGTGTTTTCAAAACAAGCCTAGGCTACATAGCCAGGCATGTCTAAAAAATAAACAACAAAAAATAAGTTTCATTAATTTTTATAAAGATAATTTACCATCTATGAACAAAGTATAAGATATTTTGCTTGGGAAATAGATTCTTTCAGACATGTGACATAAGGTTTATCTTCCTCAACTCCCCAGTTCACTGCCTCAGATCATTTTAGAAGCTGTGTGTATATGTGTGTTCATGCATGAGAAACATGTGCACTCAGATGAGGATGGTAAGAGAGGCAGGCCTAGAGAAGGGTGGAGGCAGATAGGACACACAAGTTCTTTTGCCTTCTCTGGTTCCCTGATCATGTGATTTTGTTATTTGCCAGGTTGGTAACTACTAGGCTGTGGAATCCCATCCTGAGGGAANGTCTGCAGCAAACAAGGGACAGAGGGCTCAGCAGCTCTACCTCTGAAGTGAGAGTCCGAAGGGTCTTGTTGGAAGACATCCAGCCATTACAGGGACTGACCTGAGAGAAGATAAAGAGCACTCTGATTAAAGAGGCATAAAACCAGCTAGAGCTGTGTGTACACACGTGCTTGTATATGTGTGCATTTGAGTGTTTGAGTGTATGTGTGTGTGCATGATGAGGTCATAGAGCAGGCCTCTGGGCTTACCTGGAGGCAGCTCAGGAAGGAGAAGAAGCGTGCATAGGTCACATCTTTATTTAGCTGGCCTGGAAAACACAGAGGTCTGATATGTCATATGGAATCATATGGCAATGCTCAGAGACATTTGTAAATGACCCTACCTCCCTTTTAGATGGTGGCATTTATCCTGATTTGATTTGTCAGTCAGCATAGCTTTGAGGAATGCCTGTATTTTACTTCTGTCTGAGCCCAGGTTAGGAAGGGGCCTTAAGGGTTCTATGCCCAAATGCTTTTAGTCTTGGAGAGGACAGGACTGGAGCGCTGGTCTCATGTAATCTCCAGAGGAAGACAGAGTCTCCCACAGCTCTAAATGGACCAGAGTGACTTGAACAACACATCGCCAGGCAACACCTTCTCCTTGGTAATATCATGAAATTCCAAGTTTCCGTGAGGCTCAGGGAGCCCCATTCAAGATGGGAATTGATTAAATCCTTCTTTCTGGGATTATGAAACACTTAGGTCTGAGGCAGTTGTTCCATGCTGAAGAACTGGCATTCAGAATGCCTGAAACTCTAAACCAAAGCCCTTCAAATATGGCAGGGGTGGCTCCATTACACTCGGGTGAGATGAGGATGTCAGTGGATTTTTGTCTATCTTGATGACAACGGAGTAAGTTTCCCCATAGTTGTCTTACTGAGTCCTAGTTAGGAAATGTACCTCCCGGTTATTTTTTTACTCAGGTTGAAGAGGTACGTAAGAATGAAGGGGAAAGTGCTGCATGGATTATTATGATTTGCATATCTATCCTATTCCATGTCTGAAACACTCTTTCTCTAGCCTGTGACACTGTCTTAAGGGTTCTGGAAACTTGAGGAGGTGGCCCTAGCTGGAGGAAGTAGTTCATTGGGAATGCGTCTTTAAAGGTTATACCTGGTTTCTGCTTTCCTCCTTTCTGTCTGCTTCCTGTTAGCCATCAGGTAAAGATCCTCCCCCTCCACACACCTCCACTGCCATGGCATCTACACGGGCACATGAGGCCAAGCATGAGGGACTGAATTTTCTGCACGATGAGCCCAAATAGACAAGTTTTCCTCCACATCATTTGTCTCGGGTATTATGCCACAGCGGTGAAAAGTCTAATGCCCTGGAGTCTATCCAGAAACCTTTGAAGCACTAACTATAGACACTGTGGCATCTTCTCTCTCCCAGTGCTGTCCCTCTCCCTCCTTACAGTATATCCACCCCAGAAGCAGTCAGTTTTCATGCTGTGACTGACATACAAAATCCAGCTCCCCCACCAATCTCNAGGACGAGCAGCTGCTGCGGTATCCATTAAACACTTCTCATGCTCTCAGAGACTAAAGAGGATAATAGAGGATCTTAGAGCATCTCAGAGCCAAGAGAAAGACTGCAAGTGATGGAGCAGAGCATCGCTTTTCACTTGGACCTTAGATAAGTGACACTGAAAAGTAGGTTTGACTTGCTTGTCTTGGAGGGAACATATGGCCATCCCCCAGAGTGATGAGGGAATGTCAGGTCTAGAAGGCCACAGGCGACTACTGCCAGTAAAGTCATGGCATCTTCACATTTTAGATGGATTCCAAGCCATTGGCTTTTGTCCTGGCTTTCATCGCATGAGATTGCCTTGGACCCGGAGCCCCATCTTCCCCCAGGTTCCTGCTTCTACTCACCGAGGATTCTCATCGGGGATTCTCACTTAGTTTTCTCTATTTTTTTCCCCTCATCTATTTTCTTTTGCTGTTTGTCTTTGTACACCTCAGCCCCACTCAGCTCAGTTGCAGTGACAGAGGCCTTTAACTCCTTCCTGGGTCCGCCACATGCCCCAGTGACTGAAGACTTTGTAGCCTTCCTTTTTCTACCTTTTGTTCTCAGCTTTTTAAACCTCACTCTAACACTGTCTTGTTCCTTGTTGGGATTAGGCCTCATAGAATAATTGAGATAGCTTGACTGGTACTAGTACGTATTCTCCTCTATCCCCTTATTCTGCTTAGTGGCTGAAGTCTTTTCAAATTAAGTGGAGGCTGTGCACTGTGAGTCCCAATGCATCTCCTCTCTCCCTCTTTCAAGTCTTGATGAATTTTGTCCTGCTCCATTAGTGCTGGGAACACCACACTGAACACTCCTTCGGGGTTAAGCCCAGTCACAGCCTTGCTCCATTCTGCCTTTCTTTCCCCTNCTGCTATCCTGCCAAGTTAACAGCATATCTCTGGATGAGGGCCCTGGGTATATCCTGGTTCACCAAGCCCAGTCTCTCTCCCTTTGCCTTCTCTTGCTTACTGTTCTGACACTGGCTCCCTCTGAACCTGGTGGACAGAGGGATAGGTCTGATGAATAGGATGGAGTTTCTATAATACAGTAGAAGATAGTTGGGAAATGTTAATAAGTGTTTTTCTTCTATCTTGCGTTTGCTAATTTGAAGAAAGGATGCCTCTGGGGTACTCAAGTAGAAAGGTGCTTGGGAGTGCTTATGGTGGACTAATCTCCTAAAGGAGAGGAAGAGAAGATACAGCTTTTTCCCTTTGCTGGAACTGACTCTTGATCATTTGCTTTTTAGATGTTAATGTGATTGTTTTTAACCTATCCCTGCCCACCCCCCCCCAATTGAATAGTGTAATGAGGTTGTGTGTGTCTGTAATCCCTGGTCAGAAAGACATCCTAGTTAATCAACAGGGGTCTGAGGATGTAGCTTAGTAGTATAGTTAGAGCATGTGAGACCCTGGCTTTGATGGTAGTGCCAAAAGAAAAAAAAATCCAGTAGTAGACAGCGGTACTGTCTACAGTGACCAGTAATTAACAGGATCTAAACTTGTGTGTTTGTTTGTGTGTGTGTGTGTGTGTGTGTGTGTGTGTGTGTGTGTGTGTATGTGTGTGTGTGTGTGTGTGTGTGTGTGCGCCTGCACGCTCAGGTGCCACTGAGTTGCTCCTATGGATGCCACTGGCTCTCTCTAAAGATTAAAGGGTAGGTTTCCACTCCAGATGGCTAAAAGATATGGTTTGTATATCAGAAAATTTGCAAATTCTTAAAGATAGTCTTTGTTATTTATTTATATTCACTTATCTCTATCTATTTTTATCACATCTATCATCTTTCTCTCCACCTACATATTCTCTCTCACTCTGTATGTGTGTGTGTGTGTGTGTGTGTGTGTGTGCATGTATGTGCATGTGTGTGGTGTATGAGAGAGAGAGAGAGAGAGAGAGAGAGAGAGAGAGAGAGCCATAGGTCAATGTCAAGTATCTTTCTCAGTTACTTTTCACCTTATTTCTTTGACAAAGGCTCTCTCACTGAACCTAGAGCTCACTGATTCCACAAGACTAGCTGTCAGTGAGCTACAGAGATCTTCCTGTCTCCACTGCATTCCCCAATGCTAGGGCTAGATGAATTTCTTTAACCATCATTTCCCCTTCCTCATTCTCAAGTTGTATGATGTCATTATTATCTACTGTTGTTAAATCAAGCGTGCATGGTCAATTTGAAGGCATTTATGTAGCTAGTCTAATCACAGTTTATGGAAAGAAAATGGAATTTAAAATCAGAAAACTTCAAATTATGTTACATTGGTGTGATGGAGTAGACTGGAAGAACACTCTTCTTTCCCCAAACTTCTCTTTGCATGAGAAATTCAGTGATCTAACAGAATTTGTTAGTGTTCAGACCCCATGGCTCAGAGAGACTTCCCCAGCCCAAGTGGCTGTCCTTTAAACACACAAGGCAGTTCAGAAAGGAGTGAAGTTCTATATGTTATCATATTTTTGTCTACAATGATAAGAAGTTGTATGAACAGGGAAGCTATGCTCTCCTTAGGCAAGGCAGGCAGTGCTTGGCTTGAATAATATTTGTGATACACTTTCATAGAGCAATGTAGATATCTGCTTTTTGAATGGCTGAATGTAGATATCTGCTTTTTCCCTCCAGTGAAGAGACTAGAGAGCTGGTTATTAATTCTTTTCTCATGTCAGTGGGGGTGGAATTTCATGAGTGAGGTAGTGACGATGGCTTAACCAGGAAGTACAGGAGGAAGAAGAAGAAGAGGAGGAGGAGAAGGAGGAGGAGAAGGGAGAAGAAGTGAGATCAAAAAGCACATAGAAGTTATGTACTCAAGGGAAAGCTCTGGCTCATGCTCAAAGAGGAGCCAGCCATGACTAGAAGATTTTACTAACTTGTACACCTTGGCCTTATACATTCCACAAAGGCTGTCATCCTTAAATTTCTTTCAGGTCCTGGCCCCAGGTTACACTCTGAACAATTTAAACAGAGATGAGAGACTAAGTCTGGTCACTTGTGCAGATGGGAGATTTACCAGCAAAGATATTGGCAGAAATATTTTTAAGTACACCAGTGGTGTTCCTTTTGAATAGCTGTCACCCAGGTCTTGCCCACCCAGCAGAATTATGGTTTTCCTAATAAGAACATAGGGACCTAATGGCAGGCCAGGATCTAATGGTGGTTATGACCCTGTGTTGACCCCTTGAGCATGTTCATTGATATGAGGATGGGCCTAATGAGTCGCCGTAGGTCAGTGTTGTCTTCTTTTGTTACAGGAATAGAGCCCAGGTAAAGGTCAATCTCAGTGAACAAACAGCAGCAGAAATGTTCTCACCATCCCTAAACATCAGTTGTGGTACAGAGTTTGCCATCTCACAGTTTCTAACAAGCCTACTTAGTATATTTTCCAGTTGTGTTGGAGGCAGTGATCCTTTTGTTAAATTCTACTTTGTGTAACTTAATATTTCNCAAGCAAGCTTATTAGTGAATCCTTTATAGCATAAATTTTACTTCTTTAAATTTCTCCTGTATTAATATCATATACATATCACACACATCACACATACACATCATACACATCACATATACATATCACATGCATCACACATACACTTCACACGTATCATAACTATATATCACACACATACACACATATCACATATATAAATACATGCACACATTGCATATATACATATCATATGTATGCATTGCACACATATCACACATACATCCACATAGACATTGAAAAGAATCTGCAAGCATAATATACCTAGAGGGTGGTATTGGTTGTGCAAACTATCCCAGAGAAAAGTTCCGTCTGGCAAACCATATAAAATAACGTGGCTGCCATTGGGCAGATGAGAATTCANATGCTTCAGAGTTTGCATGACATTGGAGTACATTTGTTCAGGAGTGGTCATTTCTGGTACTGTGTCAGCTTTCCTGTGGTGGAAGAAGTATCCTGGTTAGCAGGACAGTCACGTACAAACACACTATGTGCTGGTTATTGGTACTATTTTGAAAACCGCTTATGACTTCCTGCCTTTCTGGCACATAGTCAGACTGCATTTACGGACTCCTTTGTAGTTGAATAAGCCATGTAACTGGTGGGATAAGACCCTTTGGAATGTTCTTTGACTGTATCACCAGTATAAGCAGTGTTCCAGGTAGTTATGTCACCTGTTTGAGTCTGCAGGGAGAGAGAGAGAGAGAGACAGNGAAAGAGACAGAGACAGAGAGACCCATGTTCCTGAAGAACACGCAGTGTGAGCAAGAAGGAAAACTTTGAGTTTTTTTTTCTTTTGTTTGTTTGTTTTTCTGTTTTGGAGCTTATGGAGCATGAGCTCATCTATTCTAACTCATGACTACTGAAGAAGGTCTGATATTGCTTAAGAGTTATTTGAAGCTTTGGGACTTAACATTCGGTTTTTTAAAATTGCACACAGACCACATTAGGGAGACAGAGAATCTCTGAGGCATGATGTTATTTTATGTATACACACTCTCTTACCCTTTATTCTCAGTTTCTGTATTAAATTTGAGCTTTCATCATCGTTCTGATAAACTACAATGGTCTGCTTTATTCTTACAGCAGTATTTACCAATAATTATATTTCATACTTCTGGCTTTCTCTGTTTGGTAGTTGTTGTGCTCTGTAGAGCATATAAAAACATCAGAGAAATCTCAAATAAATAACTTAATGATTGTCTTAGTTAGGGTTTTATTATTGTGATAAGATACCATGACCACAGCAACTCTTATAAAGGAAAACATTTATTTGGGGCTGGCTTATAGTTCAGAGGCTAAGTCCATTATCATCATGGTGGGAAGCATGATGGCACACAGCATACATGGTGCTGGAGAGGTAGCTGAGCTGCATCTGGATCTGCAGGCAGCAGGAAGAAACTACCACACTGAGCATGGCTTGAGCATCTGAGACTTCAAAGCCCAGCCCCAGTGACACATTTCCACCAACAAAGCCACACCTACTACAACAAGGCCAGACCTCCTAATACTGCCACTCCCTATGGGCCAAGCATGCAAACACATGAGTCTATAGGGGCCATTCCTATTCAAACCACCACGATGATGTACCTTAAGGCTTTGGAAAAAGAAAACAGGCCTAACCCAAATGCAGTAGGTGGACACAGATAATTAGATCAAGATAGAAATAAATGAAATACAAACAAACAAACAAAGCTACAAAGAATCATTGAAGCAGAGATTTGGTTCTTTGAAAAAATAAACAAGATCAAGAAACCTGTAGCCAAACTAACTGAAACAAAGAAAGAGGAGATCTAAATTAAAAAGTAGAGATGAAAGGAAAGCTATTACAATGGACACCAATAAAATCCAGAAAATCATGAGGATATAAACCTGAAGACTATATTCTACTAAATTGAAAAATCTGGAAGAAGTGGATAGCTATCTAGATATATATGACCTATCAAAGTTAAACCAAGATGAGACAAATGATTTAAACAGATCTATAACCAATAATATTATAGCAATAGCAGGAAATCACCCAACAAAGAAAAGTGCAAGANGCTTAAAGAAGATCACATATTAATGCTTCTCAAATTATTCCATAAAACAGTAAAGGAAGACACTTCCAAGCTATTTATGAANCCATTACACCTTAGATAAGGCTGCCCCCAAAGGAAAGAATAATTACAGACAAATCTCCATGATTGACCTANATGGAAATATTCTCGACAAAATACTTGAAAACCAAATTCAAGAACACATAAAAAATGTGATCACCATGCTCAAGTTAGCTTCATTCCAGAGATGCAGGGATGGCTTGACACATGCAAATCAACAACTGTAATAATTACACAACTTAAGTTGGCCTAAGTTTTGAGGTTCTTGTTCATCTCAGTTAGAATGTGATAATCAAGGACACAAATGATAAAAGCTGCTGGTAAAGACGTGGGAAGGAGCTGTTATTCACTGCCTGTGGGAATGTAAACAGCTCTGGCCACTGTGGAAATGATATGGAGATTTCTCAAAGGAATCAAACATAGAACTGCTGTGGAATAATCTTTCTGCCCACTATGAATATGTGTCATTCTGATTGGTTTAATACAAAGCTGAACGGCCAATAGCTAGGCAGGATTTTCAGGCACACAGGATGCTAGGAAGAAGAAGGGCAACGCCATGAGATGGAGAGCAATCAGTATGGGTACTATGGAGATGAGGTAATAAAGCTACGAGGCAGAAAGTAAATTAATAGAAATGGGTTAATTTAACAATTCAACTTATAAGTTAGAAACAAGCCTAAGCTATTGGCTGAGGTTTCATAATCAATAATAAGTCTCCGTGTTGTGATTTGGGAGCCAGCTGCTGGGACAGAGAAAGACTATGTACATAGAGCTATCATAAGACCCAACTGTACCATTTCTGGGCACGCACCCAAAGGACTCTGTATCCTACCCCAGGGATATTTGTACATCTATGTCTATTGATGCTCTTTTCATAATAGCAAGGGAATAGAATCAGCCTAAATGTCCCTTAGATGAGAAAAGAAAAAGGTGCTGCACGTACACAGTGAGGTTTTACTGACCATCCAAGATTCTGCTGCTCTAGCTCACACACATTTGCTCTGTTTCAAGAGTGTCACTTTAGGTAATTAGTGGAAACACTAAGTGCCTCCACATTGCCTTTCTTTCCAAATTCCTGATGCTAAAAGATGTCTTCCAGTCATGACTTTCATTCACTTACAAGTACTTACTAAATAGCCACATGTAGTTAGAGAACCGAGGAAGACATATGGCTGCATTATTTCAATAAAACATCATTTTAAAAAAAGTTGAAGGTGTAAAGAAACAGACAAATCAAATTCCCNAAACTTGTTCCTGGACAGACCTGTTTTGCAACCCTGTGGCTTTGGCTTTGTGTGGAACCCTTTGCCCATTATGGGATATCTACTCCACCTTGATGCTTTGCCATCTGTCTTTATTTTTCTAACCTCTCCACAGGACATCACAAAGTGGGCACTGCAGGAACATCTCACACTGCCAACTCTGTTCCTTCATCCAAATGCTCGCTGCTTCTCTGCCCAGATAGATCCCTNGCAAGGGGGAGGCTGGCATGGGCCTCTAGCTGATGTGTCTGATTTTTGGCTCTTTGGAAAAANGAAAACAGGACTGGGTTGGAGGGACCTCTGGGAGGGTATTCTTAGTGAGTCTGACTTTTGGAGGGAAAGCTTTTCTTCAGGCACTCTATCCAGTTGTAAACTGTTTGCTCTCTGTACCCGGGGGAACCTGACCCAGGAACTGGAGGGATATTATCTGGCTGGACCAGAGCTTGTTCTCTTTTGCAANGGAGACTGGAAGCCATATCTCTGTTTCTCTGTTGTGAGCTCCCTGAGGTCAGGGACTCAGGCCTTTTTTCCATTAGATCCCAGAGCCTAACCTAGTAGTTAGTTCATTGGTGGTGCTCAACACACAGTTTAAGAAAGTGAATGAATAATAGANCATAAGGAAGACCAACCAGAGTGAGCCAGGGAAAGAAGACAGAATTTAATTAGGGCTCCTGAGCTCCTAGCTTTGCTACTCAATGTCAGTAGAACAAATTTCTTTACTTTGTGAGCCTCACTTTCCTCCCTGTAACAAGCAAAGAGTCATACTTGCCTCTTTGGGTTACCATAGGGACGAAACGATACAGAGAGGAGCACAGATACTGAACCAGCAATAGCAGGTCTACAGGNGTATACACTCTTTACTGGAAAGTCCTGGGTGGCTCATCACAGAGACAGGGACCTGGGTCCTCACAGTGTAGCTTTGTGATGCTGGAGGGACCTAGGTATGGACTGGCCCATGAGCAACAATGGATCATAGAGTGGCATGTCCCCACTTGAACTGATGTATCTGCACTTCACTTAGAGTTCTATGGAACCAAATGAACTTCAATCCTATTAGACTTTGTTCTCAACACAGGCTTGGGAGGCCCAGTGAATGGGTAGGACANGGGGAAGGTANGTGAGAAGCGAGACCTCCAACTGGCCATTAATCAGTTATGCTACCTTGAGCAAGTCTTATGCCCCTTCTTGGTTTGTTTNTCCTGTTTTCCTAAAATGCTGGGCAGATGACCACCAGAGCTGCCCCAGATCCTGTGTCACCTTTGTTTACTTTCTAGCCACGACTGTGGGCAAGATGTCCACACGCAGCATATTTTTAGGGGTGTACATAGATTTTGATACAACTCTTCAAATGTTGAGGAGGATTAATGCTAATGTTGTAGTTTAGCAAAACCTTTTTTACTGTGGGCTATCAGAACAAATAAGATCGAATGTGAGTTACACGTAGTTTCTTTGCAAACGCAAGTCTATACTGTTCTTCTGCGTAAGAATGTCAGAATATGAAGGTGGCATGTGTTCTTGTGGGTGACTGCACTGCTGCTGTATGCTATTTCAAATGTTGTGGATTCTAAGTCTTGGATCTTGCTGAAGAATGTTTCCTGTGATATAATCNGCNGTTGATCCTGGCATACCTTGTTGTAGTGATGTCAGAATTGAGAGCTAATGGATCAGATTTGTTTTTTTTCAAAGGGAGCTTTCAGTTTCACAGGTTGTTCCTGTTGATTTCACATACAGGCTTTCTTTCAGAGATAAACTTATTTGACATCTGCANGCTAGAGCAGAGTAGACTGGGGTAGGGAGTGAAAGAGGGGGAAAACCAAATCCTAACCAAATAGGCCCATCATCATCTTATTAGCATTCTTTGTGTCTTCCTCAATGACTTACCCATTGCAAACATCGTTTCCAATCATGGCATAAATTACGATGGCTGGTTGGTCCAATGCCTGGTTCCTGGACAAGCTGAGAAAACATGGAATCTGAGCATCACTGTCATTAGCAACACAGGCTGAGCCTGGGGGAACATCTTTGTGTAACTACTCACCAAAACCAAACCAGCTTTTCTGATCTTATTTCATTTTAGCAAAGCTAGTCAGCACTCCCATTCTCCTCTATAATCTCAATTCAATTTCCCATTGGGAAATNACATATCAATGCATAATATTGAAGAGTAGGTTGAAATTTCAACTAAACAGACTCACTGTCATCTTCTTAACATCTTCCAAAACACTATTGTCAATAAGCATAGGTGAGTTAGTTGAGTTACTTATGCCCAGTTTCATTGGACATCCTCAGAG
>LZPO01027486.1:220909-235293 GCA_001675575.1 Neotoma lepida | reverse complement strand
GCAGGCTTGAAGTTCAAGGTCATCAGCTACCTAGTGAATTTGAGACCAGCTTGGACAACATAAGGCCCTGTCCAATAAATAAATAATAGTAACAAATAATCCTACATAAGAAACTTTCAAAAACGTTAAAAGTCATGAAAACCACAAGATGCCACCATACTCTTATCAAAAACCAAACAAAAGATGTGTGTCAAGAATATGGGGAAAGGAACCCCTTATATAATGATGGAGGAAAGTAAATTAGGACAGCCATTATGGAGAGGAGTTGAGGTTACTCCAAAAAATTCAAAGCAAAATTACTATTTGATCCAGCAATGTTACTTCTGGGTGTATAGCTAAGGAAATGAATATACCAAAGAAATCCATGCACTCCTGCATTCACTGCAGGCACCATTCATCCAAAGGCACCAAACTAAAGGAGATGGAAACATAACTACCTGATTTGATTGGTACACATTGTATAAATGTTGTGAAATAACATTGTCCCCCAAAAATGTATAAATTGTTACCTGTGCATAATTTAAAAAATGCTTCAGTGGACAGTTCAGGAAAAAATAAGGGAGGGGCATTTGGACACTGTACACAAGGTGTACAGTGAATGAGTCTGCCCTGAGCAACTGTACGAAAAGCAAATTGTATTTGGAGTTTTTTAAATAACTAAATGAAGATACTTTGAGTGTGATTGTCAGACAACTACAGTTTATTAGAATACCAGGAAGAACTATACACTGTCCAGTGTAGTATTTCTCCAGTCTTCCTTAATTAGGAATAAATAATAATATACACAAGTCCTTGTAGTCAGAATATATAGTCTCTTGGCTTTAACTGAAAAATGGGCTTGAAGGGTCATTGCTCAAAAAGGAAGTTCTTTATGGTTTCATTCAAAACATGGAATTGGGTGTTAAGCTAGTGAGCTGTGGTCTTACATAAAAATTTTCATAGTAATTATCCTCATAGTGTCCTTCCNTTGGTGATTCTAACTCATCTCCATAGTTGGCATCTAGACTTTCCTGTAGTCTTTGAAGCCTGACATCTAAAGAGAAAGACAGATGGTTAGAACAGTGCCCTGCTCTGTAGTCCTTTCTTTCACATTTTGAGCGCATGTCTTTATTGCTGTTTAACAGAACCTCTCAAGCCCTGATCTTTGTGTTTGTTCTGTTTTAACCATTGTCCATCTCTACATAGGTTTCTATATGGCCCGGGTTCTAGGTGTGACCTACTAATAATTACCTGTGTAGTTTGGGGCAGTTATTTATGTTCTGTAAGCCCAAGTCTTCATCTGTAAAATTTAAGATCGTGGTAGCACCTGCCTCATGGTGTGTGCGTATACCCCAGGAAGGCCGGAGGATGGTGTGAGGTGACCTTCTCTATCACACTGCCTTATTCTCTTGAGTCAGGATTTCTCACTGAACACGGAACACTGGGATCCACGTGTGTCCACTCCCTAATGCTGAGGGGTTACAGGTACCACAGGTTGTGTCTGACCTTTCTTGTGCTAGGGTCTTTTTTTTTTTAAAGATTTATTTATTATGTATACAGAAGAGGGCGCCAGATCTCATTACAGATGAGATTACAGATGGTTGTGAGCCACCATGTAGTTGCTGGAAATTGAACTCAGGACCTCTGGAAGTGCAGTCAAGTGCTCTTAAACTCTGAGCCATCTCTCCAGCCCTTGTGCTAGGGTCTTTAAGCTTGCACAGCAAGTGGTCTTACCCACTATGCCATTTCCTAGGCCCTTCCTGGTTTTGTGAGAATTCAATGAGATGGTCCATAGTGTTTGGAATTAACTATAGCCATTGCTTTATTCCCAAATGAACTGCCTTTTCCCTCCATAGATGTGCTCTGGAAACCTCCCCTACCCAACCCCCGAGCACACACCTGCACACCTTGTCTCTTTGTTTTGTTTTTTGAGACAGGGTCTTTCTATTATGTAACCCTGGCTGTCCTGGGAACTTCCTATGTTGATCAGGCTGGCCTTGAACTCAGATATATGCCTGCCTACCTCAAGTGCCTGGCTTTCTCTAGCTTCTTGAAGGATAGCACACATTCTCCCAGTGCCACCATCTCTCTTCAAGTATTTAAGGTAATTTTCACTTACCCTTGTCATATCATAGCTGGCAGGAACATATCTTTTTACCATAACCTTTCAGAACTTAGCATTTATATTGTTTTCTTTTTGCATCTGCCATTTATGTTCTTTTATCTACCAGTAAATCACTTATGTGTGTACTTCTTGGGATTTCTGTAGCAAAGCTTTAACCTCCTTGTGCTAGGGTCCTTTAACCTCCTTTAACCTCTTATAAAGAGTTACCAAAATTGTTCTATAGAAGGCCATTGTAATGGTTAGTCTTGGCTGTCAACTTGACTCAATCTGGAATCAGCTAAAAGGCTAGCAACCCCGTGAGGAATTTCCTTGATCAGGTTAATTGAAGTGGGAAGGTACACCCTCAATATGGGTGGCACCTTTTGGTGGCAGCCCAAATAAAAGAAGATGGAAAGCAAAGGCTTGCTTTGCCTGCTCACCTTCACTTCAAAGGCAAGTTCATCTATGCTGTTGCTGCATCCTTTCAGACCAGCAGCTCTCCAGGGACCCTCCCAGCTTGCAGTGCTGATGATGCACCCAGCCCCCGTGGAGTCAGCAACCACAGGATTCTCAGNCTGTTCTGAGGTAGTAGCCATTGTTGAACTATTCAGATCGTACCATATAAGCCAATCTAGTAGGTCAGCATTGACTCCATTAATNCCCAATGCAGAAACTACTTGTTTGAGGAACAGGCATGGAGTTTGAAAAATGAAGAGTATGAGTGAAAAGCGGAATATGTTTATGTAGGGACAGCCATGGCCAACTGAGTTTATATGTGGAAAACTGTATTTGAGGCAGCAGACTATATGACAGTATTTCAGCTGTGAATTCTTAACCTGCTTCAGTTCAAATCCTAACACAGAGTGAACTTGAACAGTCATAGCATCTCTCCTCCCTCAGAAAATGCAGATAATGGAACCTGTTTCATATATTTGTTTGAAAAATCAGGTTAAGTTCATTCTTTATTATAATTGCTAAGAGTTCACATTATCTGTTATATGTAGAATGGATGTGGGGAACATCAGCACAGAAACCATTGAAGAAGTTAGGAAAGGCAGCCACATGCTGGATCTGAGTGGTAGCGGCGAGCTGGGAGTGAGTGAACTAATGGAAATGATAGCTCACACTGATGGGATANTATGTGTTGGGCAGCATCCTAAGCTCTGTTAAGTGTAGAGCACTATTCTAAGCTTTCTGTATGTGTCGCAACAACAGCAGAACAAGAACTCAATCCCAGACTCCACAGTCTACCCTCTCTGCCTGACAGCTTCTCACAGAAGGTAATGAAGTTACACTCTGATCACAGGTAATCACAGTCTTTGGCTATTGTGCTGGTTGGTTTTTGTCAACTTGACACAAACAGACACAGGCAGAAAGACTCCTAGTTGAGAAATGCCTCTGTAAGACTGGCCTGTAAGCAAGCCTGAGCTATTGCTTTGACCAGTGATGGGTGATGAAGAGCCCACCTCTTGTGGGCATTGCCACCCCTGGGCAGGTGGTCCTGGGTGGTATAAGAAAGTAGGCTGAGCAAGCCATGGAGAGCAAGCCAGTAAACAGCACCCCTCCATGGCCTCTGCATCAGTTCTTGCCCTGACTTCTTGGATGATTGTAATGTGGGAGTTTAAGTGAAATAAGCCTTTTCCTCCCCAAGCTGCTTTTGGTCCTGGTGTTTTGTCACAGCTTAGAAACCCTAAGATGCCGGGCNGTGGTGGCGCACGCCTTTAATCCCAGCACTTGGGAGGCAGAGGCAGGCGGATCTCTCTGAGTTCGAGGCCAGCCCGGGCTACCGAGTGAGTTCCAGGACTGTCTCTTATACACATCTAGATGTGTATAAAAAGAAACCCTAAGACAGCTATGTTAGAATTATTGGTATTTCTGTGACATAATGATAGTCTTCAGTGTGTTGTTACCAGAAGGACAACAGTGGCATAGAACTTAAAAAACATTTCCAACATTTGGAGGCATTCATTTTGCCAAATTAAGTTTGCTCACTGGAGATCATTACTGAAATCATGAGCTATGCAACTTTAAAAACTTTTTATCTAGCCTTAAATAAAATAGAAAACCTATTTTCAAATGATAGTCCTACATAAAAAGATAGAAATGACTGGACAGAGTCATTTATATCCATGTATGCACACACATTCTTGAGAATAATGAAAGGTTGGACATAAGTACAGATGTGAAGAATATCATTTAGACCCATGCAGATTTTCCATAAAGTATTGCTAAAAACCACCTACCTTGGACTGGAGAGATGGCTTAGTGGGTAAGAGTATTGGCCATTCTTCCAGAGGGCCCATGTTCAGTTTTCAGCACCCATGTGTTGGCACACAACTGTCTGTAACCCCAGTTCCAGGGGATCAGATGTCCTCTTGCAGCCTCCACAGGCACCAGGCATGTGGTACACTTACATGGAGGCAAAATACTCACACANAAAAAAATCACCTACCTTTTAAGTTAGCTGAAGAGTTGCTTGTAGCAGTTTCTTTCCAGTTAGCAATATACCTGCAACATATTATATGGGCATTAAATTTGCTTATTTCTAAATAACAAGTTAGTTAATTAACACATGCTTAATGGTGACATCTTCACTAGTCTCAGTGTTTGATTTCCATGACTTTACCACCTCCTAGTGCTTACACATACTTATAAGGCAATCTCCAGGACAAGGAATTACAAGAGGTTAAAATGGAACCTACTGGCTGTAGTGGCGCACACCTTTAATTCCAGCACTCTGGAGACAGGTAGGCAGATCAGATCTCTGAGTTCCAGGACAGCCAGGGTGACATAGTAAGACCTTGTCTCAAAATAAAATAATAGAGCCTTTTAAAAACCAATTCATCTGTAATTATCCAGATTTTTTTGAAGGTCTTTCCAAGAAGTTACTGACTTACCAACTTTCCTGTAGGGAGAAATGTCAGATTCAGATTTTTCTCACAGAATATGTCATTAAACCAGTTATAAATGAAGGTGATAGTAATGGAGACTGGACATCATAAAAGCCAAGGGAAGTAGCTGCTTATCCCTGCCTAGACCAAGCTGCTGCAAAGCCTCATTCTGCATCAGATAATTGTGTCTGTGGTCAGAGGCACTACTAGTATATTCCCAGTAATCACCCACCTCATCATAAGTTCTTGTCAGGGTTCAGTGAAAACACTTTGTTTTTTATATACTTGACTGGAATGAACTGAAAGAAGTACATAACTTGGAATCATTTAAGAAAAAATGTGGCTCTTCAGTTACTCTCACCATTTCAGAACAAGGCAAATTCATCCCACTACACACACAAACTAACAGAGGAATGGCTGGCAGTGCAGGGGCTTGCCTATGCCAGCATCTCCTCAGATGTGATGACAGAGAGATCTCTGAATAATGGGAAGTTTCCCTTCTGTCACCTTCTACTTCCTCTGGTCCCTCTCTCATGTTCTGTCAATGACTGACACCTCGATTCTTCTGTCCCCCTTTATCTCTTTCTTTCTAATGTCTTCCATTTCTTTACCATCCTTATAATTCTTCTCTTTGCCCATGCAGTATCCACATTTCTTGTAGCTGAATACACATTGGCCAGTTTGACAGCTTTGCTGAGGTGTAATTGGTTGGCTATCTTATCCACTCATGTAAAGTGTATGGTTCAGAGATGGTTAGTATATTCAGAGTTGTGCATTCTTCACCACAGTCAATTTTCAGACATCATTATCACACCCAGAAGACACTCAACATCCCTTAGCTGTGACCTCCCTGTAATCCCACTTCCACAGCCTCGGGTAACCACTACTAATATGTGTTGTCTCTAAATTTATTTATTCTGTACATATCACATTTATAATTATGCTTGCTTCCACTTGACAATTTCATTGACATCATGACACATACCAGAATTTCACTGTTCTACTGCTGAGTAATACTATATTGTGTGGACATACTAAGTTTTACTTGCTTAGCTAACCATCAACTGATGGACATTGGGATTGCTTCTAATTTTTTCCTCATTATAAAATGTTTATGTGAACATTCGGGCTAGTTTTTGTGTGGATGTATATTTTAATTTTTCTTTGTACACACTTTGGAGTGGCATTTACCTTAGGACTATTGAACAGCCTAAATTTCCACCACACAAAATTCTAAAAATACCTTTCAATGGCCATTTGTGTTACTGATACAGTTTTTTAATATCTAGAAAGAGTAGATGATATAGATTGAAACTATTTCTTTACATAATCTTTGCATAATTAATCCTATGGTCTTAGCCTTGTTTCTGAAGCCCAAAGTAAAACAAAGCAGAGTCAGGTAGACACACAGCTGTTGTAATGTATTCTTCTGCCATACTATAGTTTTCTTAAAACCAGTTTTTCCTTTTCTGTTTAGACAAATAATACTATTTTTAAAAGTTATGTTCATAACCCCAAGGTTCCACCTGGGAACGGGAAATTTTAGAAAGAAAAAATACAGGATTTTGTTCTCCTATAAATGGCTCTGTACTTACTCATCAAAGTTGAGTGTATTCGTCCAATTCAGCACTTCATCTACTTCCCATTCCATCACAGAATCTACCCCTCCATCTTCGATACTCTTGATTAGCCCTTTCGTTGCTTTGTGAATTAGGCCTAGAGTTTCATGATCTGTTGCCTTGGCCTCCAGGCTTCCCAGGTAGTACCTAAACAAAAGAAAAGAAGTTAACACACAGCCTTTGCAATAAGTGATTAGAAGTAAACACAATTGATAGGTGGTGGTGTTGTTTATATATTAAAATTATAAATTAAATCAAGCTTTTGTTCTGCATACCTCTGAACTAAGACCAGTGTGAAAGATTCTTCCTGGAGCAATTTAATCACTAACCAGAGAGACTTCACTTACTCACCTGCCATAAGTTTCATGATACAAAATCTGAATCAGATTCGGAGTAGAAGACTCTCAGAGACTAAGCTAGCTTCTCATTTTACAGGTGAAGAACGAAGTCCAGGAGGAATTGGGTAACTTCTACAAAGTCATGAGGCTAATGGCAGGCAGAAAGGGAAAGGAGGATTCTACATCTTCGTGTCAGATACATTGCATAATTTTCTTATTTTTCTTTTAGAAGACAGCCATTTGTGGTGGTTGTTTCTGCTTTCTTACATAAAGAATTGAGACTTGGGGAAGTCAAGGAATTGTTCAAGATCATGAAAAGACTGCCAGCATTTGACTCTGAGCCACACCCTCTTTCTGTCTGATACTATTTTAAGCACTACATTAAGGTCAGTGTTCCCATCAAACATGAATAGGGAGATATTAGTAGTCCTTGCCAAGAACATGGAACACAGAAATTCATTGAGAAGACAGATGTATTNTCAGCAGACTTGGTCATCATTACTAGGCCTGAGCTATAAGAAATGACTAGAGAAGGCCTGCCCCTGTAGTGAAAGGACAACATTGAAAGAGACATGTTCAGGAGATGACTTTTTACTCCCAAAGCCAGTTTATAAAGTTAGCTCCACTGATCCAGCAGGTGTGGACACAGAAGTATGGAGAAAACAAAGTAACATGAAGCTTCCAGCATGAGCTCTAGTCACAGACTTCAAAAGAAAAGCATACTAATTAAATGCCTATTAAATGTTTTAACAAACCTAAGGAAACTCTGTGAGATACAGGAGAATTACATAAAGAAAATTCATCAAAACTGGGGAAATTTATGAATGAAACTTTTAGCAGATACAGATAATGAAATAATATTTACAAGTGAGGAATTCACTAATTCAAATTAATGATGCAGTTGATAGATTCACCATTATATTAAATTAGGAGAAAAGTATGAACAGAAAGATCTTTTGTAATATCTTAGATGGAAAAAAAGAGTGAAGAAAAACTCTAAGATACAGTGGCACTGTTAAGAAAATTTTGAATCAGTATAAGATGACAATGTGGAAAAACACAGAACCTTGTCAATGAAATGTCTCTAACCTGGGAAAGATGTGCAGGCACAGAGGCNCAAGGGTCCTGAAATAATTGTGGTATACATAAAGCCCTGTGTGATAGCTCATGCCTGTAATCCAAGTACTTGAGGATGCCATGAGTTAGACAATTTGAACAAAGTTCATTAAGATGAATAAAGACTTTCTGAGACAAGAACTGAAGGAACTCACCACCTTATCACTAGGCCTGACCTACAAGAAATGCTCGAGCCAGGTGGTGGTGGCACACGCCTTTAATCCCAGCACTCGGGAGGCAGAGGCAGGCGGATCTCTGTGAGTTCCAGGCCAGCCTGGGCTACCGAGTGAGTTCCAGGAAAGGCGCCAAAGCTACACAGAGAAACCCTGTCTCGAAAAAACCAAAACAAAAACAAAAAAAAATGCTCGAAGAAGGCCTGCATCTCAAGAGAAAGGGCAGTATCTTTTCTAAATGCAATTTCTTGTGCAATGTCCTAGTCACCTTTAATTGTCCAGATCGGATTGGCCTATTGATATGTCTGTGGGGGTTGTCTTGACTGTTAGTTGATATAGGAAGACCCAGCTTGCCTGGTCAGCTCCATTCTGGGCAGATGGTGCTGGGCTGCATAAGAAGGCTAGCTAAGGATGAGCCAGCAAGCAGCATTAGTCCATGTTTTCTGTTTCAAGTGGTGCATGACCTGCCCTGACTTCCCTCAGTGATGGACTATAACCTGCAAGCTGAAATCAACCCTTCTCTCCCCTCAGTTGCTGTGGCCAGATCATCTTTTCACAGCAGCATAGAATAAACCATGCCCTTTGCTTTTAAAAAACCAACACTGTATGT
The DNA here is from genome assembly GCA_001675575.1 of Neotoma lepida. Classification (NCBI taxonomy): domain Eukaryota; kingdom Metazoa; phylum Chordata; class Mammalia; order Rodentia; family Cricetidae; genus Neotoma; species Neotoma lepida. The sequence goes on along the minus strand of LZPO01027486.1, from coordinate 226,463 downwards.
GTGGGTCTATTTCTCAGTTCTATGGTCTATCCCAGTCATCTCTGTGCTGGTCACAATGACTTGATTGCAGTTGCTTTATAAGCCTTAAAATTAAAAATTAAGTAGGACAAGTTCTCCAACTTTTCTCAAAAATACCATCTATTTCTTTAATAAGACCAAGTCATCTACTTACATTTGCCTCATCCATTCTATCTTTTTAATTTTTCTTTTCTTTTCCATATCTTGCTTTCTCTTCAGTTTAGAAAAATGAAATTCACTTTCCTTTGTGCTTTCCAACACTTCATTTTCAAATGGTATCCAAAACTATGGTGGGGTGGAGATGAAATATAGACAGAATTAAAATACCGATTGTGAAGAACTCTCTCCAGACAAGAACTTTGTGTTGATGGGAATGTGCAAGAGAAGAGGAGAACAAAAGACAGGCCTTTTCAAGGTAGTTCTGATTAAGCTATGGACAACAGATAGTTTCAGAAGCACCTGTTCTAGCAACATTGACAAACTACTTGTGTACTGAGGCATTCCTTCGGTACCCAGTGAAATGAATGAATAGTAAACCTAAGCATGTCTGTCTCATCTCCCCTGAACATACCTAGCCCCTCCTAGCACTGCTGGCTTTTCATGATTCATCCTCAAGGATTATATCCACTCAGAAAGAAGTGCCTCTACTATCTCCCAAATTGTGGCTTCTCTGAATGACATGTCCTCCTACCTGATTGTGTTCCCAACTCCAATTTATCCTCTCTTCCTACAATACAAGCACTAGAAAACAGTTGTTGTGTCTCCCAACAGTTTGCCCTGTTTAACCACTTACCATACTGCACTAAAGCATCCTGCCTACTTATCTCTAGGTACAAGCATCCCCTGTGAGAGAAGGAGCTGTGTCTTCTTACCACTGCATTCTTAATGTCTAGAACTATGCCTAGCACATGATAGGCGTGTAATAAAGTACTGAATGAGTGGATTCGCACCTTGGTCATTTTAAACATCTCAAACATTTAGACATTTGGTTTATAAGTATACCACATCCTATAATCTGTGTTTTGAGTATATAGTTAGTAGAGAGAAAATAAAAATGGCCTAGTTTCAAATCTGATTATTAAGAATAAACATAAGAGAAGCCTGCCCGCTGACTCATGATGAGCATATATGTGGTGAATAGAGAGGAGAGAGAGAGAAGTGGAGCAGTTTGTGTGCTGTGGAAAGAGGCAGAACTGGAGACATGACAGCAGCAAGAACCAGGCTGATATGAGTGGCATGAGCTGCCACCTGGGTCCATAGTGATATCCACCCCATGCTGCCACCAATGGCCATATCTGCACCCATGGTCCTGATGTAGATAGTATCTGTGTTGATGTCCATGGGACTGACAAAGGCCATGCAGATGTCTGTGGTCAGGGCTGACACCTAAAACCATGTTGATGTCCAAGGGCCATGCTGAGTTGGCCCCACTGCTAGCTAGCCATAAGGTGTAGGAGAGCTGGCGCTATGGAGGCCTGGGCTGACCAACTCCNCTACCACCCAAGCACAGATCCAGGGCTGTGAGTTGGCCCACACCAGCATCTACCCCCTCTATGAGCTGCTGGAACATGTGAAGGGGCTGGTCCTGTGGAACCATAGCCACAGGATCTCTATGACTGGGGCAACAGTAGAATATCCAAGAGGAGTCTGGTGTGGGTCCAGTATTGATGGCATAGCAGAAGCCAGAGGTCTTGAACCAAACCAACAACTCATTGCAATGAACATTGGCAAGTAAAGCTGTTTATTCAAAAGGATATACTGTGTGACACACTGCAGCTCCCAATGCCACTACAACGGATGAATATGTGATAGAGAGGCAGAAAAGATGGAGGAGCAGAGTGGTACATGCAAGACAGAACTGGAGATGAGACAGCCGTGATGGGTGTGAGAGAAGGCTGATGTTGATAGAGAAGCAGGTCATTGCCCAGAGGGATCAGCAAGATATTGTTTTTGTTTGTTTTTTAATTTTAATTTTTGTTTTGAGGGGGAGGTTACAGGGGTGGAAGGCAGATATGGAAGGACTGGGAAATGAGTGGGATTGGGGTGCATGATGTGAAATTTCCAGAGAACCAATAAAAAATTATTATGTTGAAAAAAATGAGTTAACAAGATGGTTCAATGTGTAAAAACACCACTCAAACCTGACAACCTGAGTGTGAAGGAGAGAGCCAACTCCTGCAAGTTGTCTACATGCACACTGGAACACACAATCACCCATGCTTGCACATATATCATACACACACACAATAATTAATTCAAATAATTCTAAGGATAACAATTTATCTTATTTAACAATCCCAAAATAGCTAAGTTAAGCAAGTTTTCAACTAAATTACAATTATTTTTAAATTCAAGATTAATTTCTAAATATATAAAGTAAAAACCACTACTATTTCCAATTTTCTTACTCTACGGGAAACAGGCCTCCAGCCATTGTTCTCTACCCGNCGGTACCAGCCACTGCGGTCCTCAACCTGAGGCGGATCTTCTTTATTATGAGATGTGTATCTTGCTGGAAGCTTTGTGTAATCTCTAGGGCTGTTAGCACATAGATCTTCAACATGTCTGTGAGTAAAAATTTTATAGTATATCTCAGGTGGAAATTTAACCTGTAGATGGGAAAGTTGAAAGCATCATTGTAATGCAATAACAGAAATGAGTTACATTTTTAAAATTCTTTTAAACTTCATGTAAGTGTGCTTTAACACTACCAAATAAGGACTCCAGACAGGGAAGCAGGTAGACTAACTGCAAATCTTCACTTCTCCCTCTGCTCTTCCAAATCCAATCCTCCCAGACTTCATCCCTAGCTTTGCTCCAGACCACCTGCTGAGACCTCCCTCCTCCCTACTGCTCCATCTCCAGTGAACCACACACATCTTCCTCTCCTCACTTCCCTACCCCATTGCTTTATCCCAGCCCCAAACTCCAGCAGGCTCTCCCTGGGAACACACAGGCAACTGCAGATCTTCACCTCTTCCTCTGTTCCTCCAAGTCCAATACCCTAGTCTCATCCCCAGCTCTACAGCAGACCTTCTGCTGTGGCCTCTCCTCACTCTGCCCCTATTCCCAGAGGACTAAGCAGATCCTGCAGAACACCCTGCTTTCCTCCCTCCTGTGAACTCCCTCAAAACCTCCCTCCTAGCTTATCCCCATTCTCACATGTCAGCTCCCAATATCTAGAAATACATTTTATCTGGAACTCTCAGTGGCCACACCTATCAGGATCCCAGAAAAATTCGTATCAGGCAACACACAGCCACTACAATCTCCAAAGAACCAGAGAGGGCAACAGAAACCAAGAAACAAAACACCCACCTAACAAAGATCAGATATCGGCACCTAGAATTACAATCTTTTCAAAACCAGATGCCTAGACACCAGCATAAAAACAAGGAAACAGCCAGAACAATGTGTCTCCACTAGAGCCCAGCAACCCTCCCACAGCAGGCCCTGAGAAATGCAGCATAGCTAAAACACAAGAAAAGGACCTTAAAATAGCCATTATGAATATGATAGAAGTCCTTACAGAAGAAATGAATAAACCTCTTAATCTATGAAAACACAAACAGTGGAAGGAAATGAATAAAACAGTTCAAGACCTGAAAGTGGAAATAGAATCAAGAAAACCCAAATTGAGGCAAATCTGGAAATGAAAAATTTAGTAACTCAAACAGAAACCTCAGAGGCAAGCCCCACCAATAGAATACAAGAGATAGAAGAGAGAATCTCAGGCATTTGAAGACACAATAGAAGAAATGGATAAGTTAAGTTGATCAAAGAAAATTTTGAATCTGAAAAAATCATGGCACAAAACAGCCAGGAAACCTGGGACACTATGAAAAAACCAAATCTAAGGATAATAGTAATATAGGAAGGAGAAGAGACACAGGTCAAAGGCACAGAAAATATTTTCAACAAAATCATAGAAGAAAATTTCTGTAACAAGAAAGGAGATGTCTATCGAGGTATAAGAAGTATACAGAACACCAAATAGACTGGACCAGAAAAGAAAGTCATCCCCTCATCACAATGATCAAAACACTAAACATACAGAACAAAGAATATTAAAAACTGAAAGAGAAAAAGATCAAGTGACATACAAAGGCAGACCTATTTAGAATAACTCCTGACTTCTCAATGGAGGCGCTAAAAATGAGAATGGCCTGGACATATGTTTTATAGATTCAAAGAGACCCCAGATACCAGCCCAGACAAGATTTCCATCACAATAGATGGAAAAAATAAGATATTCCATGATAAAACCAAATTTAAGNAATATCTATCTACAAACCTAGCCCTACAGAAGATGCTGGGAGGAAAACTCCAACCTAAAAGGGTTAACCACACCCAAGAAACCACAGGGAATAGCCCAGACCAGTAAATCAAATCAGGGAAAACACACACACACTCACACCCTCCCCGATACACACATACACTACCACAACAACAAAATAACAGGAATCAACAAACACTACCCATTGANCTCTCTCAACATCAATGGTCTCAATTCCTAAATAAAGAGACATAGACTAACAGAATGGATGCAAAAACAGATTCATTCTGCTGTATCCAAGAAATGCACCATGACATCAAGAATAGACATCACCCAGGCTAAAGGGATGGGAAAAGATATTCTATTCAAATGGACCTAAGAAGCAAGCTGGTGTAGCCATTTTAATATCTGACAAAATAGACTTCAAACCAAAACTAATTAGAGATAGGGAAAGACATTACATAGCCAAAGGAAAAATCCACCAAGAGGATACTGCAGTTCTTAACATCTATGCACCAAACACAAGGGCACCCAAGTTCATGAAAGAAACACCACTATAGCTTACGTTGCATATTGAACCCCACACACCAATAGTGTGATATTTCAATACTCCACTCTCACCAATTGGTCATCCAGACAAAAACTAAACAAAGAAATGCTGTAGCTAACTGGTACTATAAACCAAATGGACCTAACAGATATTTACAGATCATTTTACCCAAACACAGAAGAATATACCTTCTCAGCACCTCATGGAACTTTCTCCAAAATTGACTGCATAGTCAGACACAAAGCAAGTCTCAACAGATATTTTTAAAAAATGGTATAGCTGCCTGCCTCCTAATTGACCACCACAGATTAAAGCTGGGTATTGAAAGACCCCAACTTTCCTAAGGCCTGAAACCCCCATACTCTTTAGGCCTGACACTCCCTCCCTTAGGATCGAGAAGCTAAAGCCAGAGCAGAATTGCTAAATTACTGTTTAATGGAGGTCAAGATTTCTGTTAAGATACGATGTCCAGCCNCTGCTCCACCACAACCGGAGGTTTCTGGCAAAGAGATAATTGCTCAATNGTAGCTAGGACAATTACAGGAGTTCCGGGGAAAGTCACTGTGACCTTGTATAAACCCCCCAAAGTTCTCTGGCAGAACCTCGATTGCTTGACCACAGGATGTCACAGGATGNCACAAGACATTCAGGTGATAACGATTATTTGGCTCTGGAATGTCCCAACTCTGGTCTCCATGACAATGAGCACC
>LZPO01027486.1:208393-219804 GCA_001675575.1 Neotoma lepida | reverse complement strand
TAAAAAAAAATACAAAGAGTCAATGAAATAAAGAGCCGGTTCTTTGTGAAAGTCTTTAAGACTGACAAGCCCTTATTCAAATTAGCTGAAAGGTGGGGAGAGGATATCCAAATTAACTAAATTAGAAATGAAAAGGAAGCCGTAATGGGCACCAAGGGGATCCAGACGATCATAAGGACATATTTTAAAAACCTGTGCTTCACTAAATTAGAAAATCAAAAGGAAATGGATTATTTTCTTGGTACATACCACTTANTAAAGTTAACTCAAGATCAGATAAGCAATTTAAACAGACCTATAACCCCTAGTGAAATAGAAGCAATAAATAAGTCTCCCAACCAAAAAAGCCAACGGCCAGATGGCTTTAGTGAAGAATTCGATGAGACTTTCAAAGAACGGTTAATACCAATCCTCCTCAAAATTTTCCACAAAATAGAAACAGAAAGAACATTGTCCAATTTGTTTTACAAGGCCACAGTTACCATGATAGCCAAACTACATAAAGACTAACAAAGAGAGAAAATCACAAACCAATTTTCCTAATGAACACAGGTGCAAAAATTCTTAATACCTGCAAATCAAATCCAAGAACACATCAAAAAGATCATCCACCATGGTCAAGAAGGCTTCATCTCAGAGATGCAGGGATGCTTCAACATATGTAAATTGATTAATGCAATTCATCATATAAACAAACTTAAAAACCAAAACCACATGATCATTTCATTAGATGCAGAAAAGGCCTCTGACAAAATTCAACACCCCTTCATGATAAAAGTCCTAGAGAGATTAGGAATACGGGGGACATACCTAAATATAATAAATGCAAGTTACAGCAAGCCTATAGCCAACATCAAATTAAACAGAGAGAAACTTTAAGCAATTCCACTAGAATCAGGAACGAGACAAGGTTGTGCACTCTCTCCATACCTATTCAATATAGTGCTTGAAGTCCTGGCTAGAGCAATATGACAACTGAAGGAGATCAAGGAGATGCAAATTGGAAAGGAAGAAGTATCTTTATTTGCAGATTATATGATAATATACATAATTGACCCTAAAAATTCTACTGGTAGACTCCTATAGCTGATAAAACACATTCAGCAAAGTAGCTAGGTACAACATTAGCTAACAAAAATCAGTAGCCCACCTATATACAATAGCCCACCTACATACAAATAACAAAGAAATCCGGAAACACCTTTCACAGCAGCCTCAAATAATACAAAATATCTTAGGGCAACTCTAACTAAGCAACTCATAACAAAGTATGAACAAAACTTAAAGACACTGAAGAAACTGAAAAAGTTATCAGAAGATAACTCCCATGTTCATGAATTGGTAGGATTAATATAGTAAAAATGCCCATCCTACCAAAGGCAATCTATAGATTCAATGCAATTCCCATCAAAATTCCAACACAGTTCTCCACAGATCTTGAAAGGACAATTTTCAGCTTCGTATAGACGAACTGCAAGAGGCATCACTATTTCTGATTTCAATTGTACTACTGAACTATTTATTGTAATTAAAACAGCACGGTATTGGCACAAAAACAGACGTGTTGATCAATGGAATCAAACTGAAAACCCAGACATAAATCCATACACCTATGGACACTTGNTTTTTTTTTTTTTAACAAAGAAGCTAGAAATACACACTGGAAAAAAGACAGCATCTTCAACAAATAGTACCAGTCAAACTGGATGTCTGCATGTAGAAGAATGCAAATTGATCCATACTTACCACCCTGTACAAAACTCAACCTAAATGAATCAAAGACCTCAACATAAAACCAGATACACTGAACCTGATTAGAAGAGAAAGTGGGGAATATCCTTAAACTATTTGGCAGGGGCTGGAGAGATGGCTTAGCAGGTAAGAGNACTGACTGCTCTTCCAGAGGACCTGGGTTCAATTCCCAGACCTNCATGGCAGCTCACAACCATCTGTAATTCCAAGATGAGACACAGACATACATTCAGGCAAAACACCAATGCACATAAAATAAAAATAAATAATATATATAAAAAACACATTGGCACAGGAAAATACTTTCTGAACAGAACACCAATAGCTCAGGCACTAAGATCAACAATTAATAAATGGGACTTCATGAAACTGCAAAGTCAAGGACACTATCAATAGGACAGACAAAGCAGCAGCCTATAGAACAGTAAAAGATTTTTACCAACTACACATTCAATAGAGGTCCAATATTCAAAATTAAGAACTGAAAAAAACTAGATATCAACAAAACACATAACTCAATTAAAAAATGGGATACAGATCTAGAGAATTCTCAAAAGAAAAAACTCAATGGCTGAGAAACATTTAAAGAAATGTTCAACATCCTTAGCCACCAGAGAAAGGTAAATAAAAACTACTTTGAGATTCCATCTTACATCTGTCAGAATGGTTAAGATTAATAAGACAAGTGATGGCTCATGTTGGTGAGGATGTAGAGTAAGGGGAACACTCATCCATTGCTAGTGGGACTGCAAACTTATATAGCCACTTTGGAAATCAGTGTAGTGGTCCCTCAGGAAGATGGAAATCGATCTACCCCAATATTCAGTCATACCCCTCTTGGGCATATACCCAAGGGATGCTTCAGCCTACTTCACTTGCTCAACTATGAGCATTAATGCTCTATTTATAGTAGCCAGAAGCTAGAAATAACTTAGATGTCCCTCAACATATGAATGGATAAAGAAAATATGGTACATTTACACCATGGATTAATATCCAGTCATTAAGATAATAAAATCATGAAATTCATGGGTAAATGGATGGAACCATAAAAAAAATCATCCTGAGTGATGTATTCCATACCCAGAAATATGGTATATATTCGCTTATATGTGGATATTAGCTGTTAAGTCAACAGTGACCAAGCTACAATCTTAGAACCACAGAGGTTAGGTATAGAGTAAGAGACAAGGGGTGACAGATCATGCTAGGAAAAGGAAATAGAATAGATAGATGTGGATGGGGGAGGCTGGAATGGGAGAATCAAGTGGGGAGGGGGATAAAAAGGAGAATGAGGGAAGGAATNTGAGGAGAAACAGCTAAAATTGAAGAACAGTATGGAAACTTAATACAGTAGAGTCTTCCTAAACTATATACATATATGAAGGCCATCTTGATGAAATCACCAAATAATGGGGAAGACAGAGTCCCAGCTAGCCATTTCTTGTCACTAAATGAAGCATCCAGTACCAGAATTGGGTTAAATCTAATTGAATTGTTGGCCAAAGGGGTCCGATGGAATCCCCAGATAACCCAGGCTGTTGCCAAGACTATAGGTTGCTCCTCACAAACTGACAGAAAGCCCCCACTGCTGAAGACAACACCTATACANCTCATTGAACATGAAGTAGTCAAGTTAGTGCCTACATAGAGCCTTCACCCCAAGTTGAACATCTATGGTACAGGAAGCTACTCTGCATACTACTATAAGAGAAACGTAAACACCACCACAGCCACCAACCCTTTGATCAACAGTGCTGTCCCACCTACAAGATATGCTAGGGCAATGGTGGCACAAAACTTGTAGGAGCAACCAATATCTTATTTAACTTAGGGTCCACTCCATGAGATGGACCCTATACCTGACCCTATTGAGTGACCAAGAACTTGAGACTAGATAGTCCAGGGACTGAGAGTAGAACCAAATCCCCCCTTCCCCAAAAAAGAAACAATAAAATGACTCCTAATGACATTCTGCTGTTCTTCTAGATCAGTGCTTTGTTCTACCATCATCAGAGATGCTTCCTCCTGCAGCAGATGGGAACAAATACAGAGACCCACAGCTGGAAATTATGCAGAGAATGAGAGACCTTGAAACACTCAGCCCTAAATGAGATGTCTCCATCAAATCCCTCCNTGTATGGCTCAGGGAACTCTGTGGAAGAGGAAGTGGAGTATAAGAGCCAGAGAATATAGAAGACACCGAGAAAACAAGGCCCTCTAAATCAACATGAGTAAAGCTCATATGAACTCACAGAGCCTGAGGCAGCGTGTGCAGGGCCTGAATGGGTCTGTACCAGGTCTTCTGCATATATATATATAATATGGCTTCCAGCTCAGTGTTTTTATGGGATTCCNGTGTGGGCTAACAAATGGGTCTCTGACTCTTGTGCCTTCTCTTGGGCTCTTTTCCTTCTGTTTGTTTTGTCCAATTCTGGTGTGTTAGTTTTTGTTTTATTGTAACATATCATATCATCCATGTCATTATCCCTTAGAAGTTTGTTTGNTTTCTAATGAGACAGGAAGGGAGTGGATCTGGATGACAGGAGAGGTGAGGAGGAACTGGGAAGAGTAGAGGGAGGGGAAACTGTAATCAGGATGTATCATGTGAGGGGAAAATCCATTTCCAATAAAAGGGAAAAACCTACCAAGTAAGGACTCATGCATACTCACCCCACCCAGCCTGAATCGGACTTGAATGCCGGCAGCACCATCCAGGAGCTCCGCCTGTGAGAAAACAGATGTGCCTTCAACATTTCGTGAGCTTTTTTCACCTTGTTACTTCTCATTCTGTCCATTAAAAGTAGTCTCTGGCATTTACTACTTATAAAACAGGTCAGGTGAACAGGCTTCAAATAATTAGATTTAAATCATAAAATATTTTTATTTTTAACTATGATTATGTGGGGGGCACATGTGAGTGCAGGTACCCATAGAGGCCAGAAGCATTGGATCCCACTGAAGCTGGAGTTACAGGTGGTTGTGAGCCACCCAATGTGGGTGTTGGGAACTGAACTTGGGTCCTCGGGCAGAGCAGTGTGAGCTCTTAACTGCTGAGCTATTTCTCCAGCCCTGAAATCATAAAAATACTTTGAGAGCTAAGGATTTATGGACAGTTCCTAGGATAACTGGAAAAATACTGCCAAACTCTCCTTTTTGTGCAATAAAAATACAGATCTTCAAATGAGTGTGGTGGCGCACACCTTTGATCCCAGCATTCGGGAGGCAGAGGCAGGTGGATCTCTGTGAGTTCAAGGCCAGCCTGGTCTACAGAGTTCCAGGACAGTCAAGACTATATAATAGAGAGATACCCAGTCTCAAAACAATAAAAAAAAATACAAATCCTAAGTGATTTATTATTTGTAAAACAGAAATAAGTCCTCAAATATATGAGTTACATATAAAATATTACACCTTGTAAATAAATTCAGAAAAATAAAATAACTGGTCCACTCAAGCTCAACACTAGATGGACCTTTCCTAACTAGTTTTTGTTAAGTCAAAAAAAAGACTCAAATTATGTGTGTAGTAAATCTTGTAAAAGTAGTGCCCTGCACCAAAAAGAAAATGGATGGTGGTGAGGACTTGACCCCTTATCTAAAAACAGCTCACATCTATCTCCTTGATTATATTAGGTTAGATGAGAAAATAGATATTTTAGTTTGAAAATCTATTAATTTTTCAGAATAATTTTCTCCTGGCTAAAACCTTTGTAAACGAAATACAAATTATAAAATTCTGCATAAAATTTTTCATGTTTGGATGGTGACATCATTCATACATACATACATACATACATATGTACATTTTCACTAGAATTTGAACAAATTTTAAATGTGTAGCTCTATGAATTTTTACACATTTGTATATTTCATGGCATTTCTAAGTCATATAAAAATCATAAACACTTTCAGTATTGTGGTCTTGTGACTTCTCCCAGTTGGATATCCTTAAAAATCTCTTTTATCTTCATGGATTAATGTTGCCAGCTTTTGAGTTTCATACAAAAGGAATTATACACTATATACTATTTTGGTGCCTGGATTTTTGTTCAGCTTTAATCTTTGACGAATGTATAAGATCCATCCATGTAGATACATGGGTCATTTTGCATTGCTACTAGTATTTTATCATATCAACTTATCAACTCTTATGTCCCACAAGTGCTCTGTCTGTACTGTAGCCTCTATAGCTTGAGTTAAAAAGCTGCTGTGGGCATTACCCTTCACGTCTTCTTGTGGATTCCTGAGTTTATTCCTCTTGGTTGTACACTCAGGAGTGGACTAGAAGAGGTTATGGGGCATGTCGGTTTACTTTCTATTTCTGGAACAAAATATTGGTGACTGGGAAGCTTTTCCCTTTACAGTCCTGGTGGCTGTGGTGGCAGCATCTGCAGAAGGTCCTCCTGCTGTGAAGACATCTTGTGATAAGAGAGCAAAGATGCAAGCTTGGGTTTCTCCTCCTCTTATGGAACACCTGGAGGCAGGAGCTGATGCAGAGGCCATGGAAGGTGCCGCTTACTGGTTTGCTCAGCCTGATTAGAACCCAAGACCACCTGCTCTGAAGTGGCACCACCCAAGTAGGCTTGGCCATCCCACATCAATCATTATCACATTAATCCTTATCAAGATAATGCCCTGCAGACACACTTCTTCCCAAATGACCCGAGCTTGTGTCAAGTTGACAAAAACAAAACAAAACAAAAACCAACCAGGACAGCACCTCAAGGCCTGTTTCCAAAAGGAAGAACTAATGCATGATGTTAGGAAGGAGTCGTAAGTGACTGGCAGGCACAGTGAGCTGGAGCATAGTTTCGTGGTGCTTGCTTTGTGGTAATTCACTTAACTATATACTTTTATTGCTATTTATAATAGTAATATTACAGAAAGCAAGTAATAGTTCAATAAAAAGTTTTTAAGGAAGCAAACACAAGAACATTGAACTGATAAGGTGCTGTGTAGTAAGAACAGCCTTACCTCTTTAGGATTAATATACCTCACTATCTGGCGTGGCTCCCCTTGTTTTCTTAAATCAATCAGACTTTTAAAGTGTTGGAATACAGCCACATTCTAAAGATTGAGACACAGAATTTTATGGTTAAAACTAGATTCTCTATGTTTTTAAGGGTTTGAAAAGTTTTTTACATTTATTTATTTGGGCCGGGGGTGCTTTAGTACGTTTGGAGATTAGAGGACAACTTCTGGGAATTGGGTCCTCCTTTCCACCATGTGNATCTCAGGGATGGAGCTTCCATCATTAGGCCTGGTGGCACTTGACTTAAACCACTGAGCTACCTCACTGGCCCTGAATTTTCTATTTCTTATTAGCTGTTTGTATCTGTGCACCGAAACACAGATCGGAATAGTCCTGCAGGAGCAGAGAAAGGNTTCAAACTGAAACCCTTTGAGGGAAAGCACAAGTTCCTTGCCCATGTGGCTCTCCCTATCTCCTTTTATGAGGCTGGTGCTATCCTGACATTAAACCTTCTCGGGGACACTATAAAAGAGGGGATGGGAGAATGCAAGGATGGAGGGGATGTTAGAGATGGACCAGCACCCACTTCTTACTGTGAAAAGAACCAAGTTAACAGACACAGCTGCATTACCAGGTCAGTAACTTCAGGAGATGACTGAGGACTAAATGAGAGTGACAAAGGGGGAGGGGAGGGGGAAGGAGGGAGGGGAGAGAGGGAGGGAAGGAGGGAGGGAAATATTAAGATGTTTCCAATGATAGCACAGAAAGAAAAATATTTCCNCAATTCTGCAATTCCCACCCCAGCTCCACATCTCTAGAAGGAAGGCCCCCCCTCCCCAAACACACTGCAGGAGAATGTAAACAGGAGAGTCCATGTAGACTCCTGGCAGCCTGGCCGCATTCTTCGCTAGTAAAAAGCTTCATAGCTCTCCCAGGTTAGCAGTTTAGTTAGGTAAATAACCATAACTCTGTATAGTGGCTATATGTTGGACAAGGACTTCAGTGTCTTCAGGTGAACACACAGGCTGCTATAAGCTAGAGGCATCTCGAGACATTTACTGTTGTGTAAATTTGGAGTGTTCTAGGAGTCAGAGATCCCTTCACATCCCTCCTGCCCCCGAGGGTTCCATAGATACCCACTACACTGGCTTGTAGGGTAGCTACTTTGCAAACCCAACCTGACCTTGCAGAGTCACTGTGCCCTATGCTNCCCCCCCGAGGGTTCCATAGATACCCACTACACTGGCTTGTAGGGTAGCTACTTTGCAAACCCAACCTGACCTTGCAGAGTCACTGTGCCCTATGCTATTGGATGCTCTGCACTGGAAAGGATGGGCTTTTGACATGAATAGAATCAGGGGGCACAGATCTTAAGAACCAGTAGTTTTCTGCACTTCCATTCTGAGGCTCAGACTGTGGCAGCTGCTTGTGGACTTGCACTAGTGTCAAAACTGAAGCAGAGACCCACGAAGTTCACTAGAACTGTAAGGAAATACTGTGGTCCCTGCTGCTGGTCCACTTACATGTGATTGCCTTGGCTCCAGCTACNCCACCCGTGTGTACACTGACATTGAGGAAGTGGAGGACCCATCACGGTGCTTCAGGCTCCTCTGAACGGCTAGAACTCCCACTGCAAGTAGGCTCTGCCAGGATCAGAGCATAAGCAATGTGTGTGTGTGTGTGGGGGCATACACCCTGAGCACCTATCCCTATGTCACAGCTTCCTGAACCACTACAGTCCCCACTCTTGTTGGCCCCCAAAGACCATGAGTCTCTCTAGCAGTATCTAGCAGTCTTTCTTTGGTATGCACTGTGCCCAAAGTCATCCCTTACAGTTAAAGAGGCCATGAGGAGGATGCTATGGTAGAAACAAGGCCAATGTCAGGCTGCTAGGCACATCTTCAGGAGCAGACTGCTTGCTAAGAAGGCTACCCCATAAATTAATGGGGACACCTGGCCTGCCAGCTGTGCAAATCTCAGTAGGAGCACAAGAGATGTCCTGCAAGGACACAGCACTCCACTGGCCCTAGGGACCCGCAGGGTCAACATACACAAATACTTGACAAATGTAAAATAATGATCGTGAGAAAACACAGTGAGATCCATGAGGCGACAGACTGCTGGGTAAATGGAAATCTGTTTAAGAGAGTCCTCAACTCAAAGGTGAATAAAAGATAGCTAGCATCATGATAGCACGTGGAGGCACAAACCCAACCAGAACCCACAAACAAAAGGAAAATGAAGAATAATTAATCTTCATCAAATAACAGTAAACCATCCATAAAATAAAATTACAAAGAATATTCAAGACAATTACAAGAAAAAAAACCAAACTGGAGTCTTTACTTATCATTAATAACCTTAGAGGTAAACAGACTAAATTCTCCAATTAAACGATATAAAGTTGATCAACAGAATTAAAAAACAAGATCGAACAATATTCTGACTGTAACTTGTAAGAAACTTATGCCATTGGTGAAGACACAAAGGGATGGGGGGAGGGGAGAGTGGATGTGATACTGAAAGGAAACACAAACTTAAAGCGAGCAGAAGCTGCTGTTGGGTGCTGGGAATCAATAGTTAGACCCCAGCACAGGTTGCATGGNATTTCTAGAGGCAGCTGATAGGGGATTTGCAAGATTTGATTGATCTGATGGTGGTCTTGCGGGCTGGAAGCAGCTGTATACAAAACCATCAGCCATAGTGACTGAAGGGACCTGAGTACTGTGGGGTGCTCCGCTCTGGACCCCAGATTAGGCACAGACCACGCCCAAACAGCAATTTCCAAGCACAAACTGAACACAAAGAGATCCTTTATTAAGCGAGGCAAAGGGACAAGAGGTGTCTGAATCTGAATTGGGCAGGAACACAGCAAATGGCTTTGCAAGTGTCACTTTTAAGAGGGAAAAGGGGGAGGTCTGTGCTAGAATGAGCTAGGATGTGTTGGTAAATTCTGATTGGTGTTTAATTAGGTCAGTCTAAATAGTCAATTTTGATTGCTGGACCTTGTTGTTTTGATAGTTGGACATTGGTAATCAGTGTCAGGAATGAGTCAGGCATAACAAAGTGGCCAAATAAGGGAANAGGCCTTGGTGGCTAGCTTTAGGANTGTAATCTAATCAGGGACTAGACCTTGGTGGCTAGCTTTAGGAATGTAATCTAATCAGGGACTAGACCTTGGTGGCTAGCTTTAGGAATGTAATCTAATCAGGGACTAGACCTTGGTGGCTAGCTTTAGGAATGTAATCTAATCAGGGACTAGACCTTGGTGGCTAGCTTTAGGAATGTAATCTAATCAGGGACTAGACCTTGGTGGCTAGCTTTAGGAATGTAATCTATTGGTTTAACAAGGGAGAGGGAAGGGGAAAGGGCCAAACCTGCTGGAGCCACATTTGCCATGCTCGGGGCTACTAGAGCCATTCCTGACAGAATTGCTAGGATTATAAAAAGGAGTGAAGTCATCTTACCTCTTGGCTGTTACCCAACCAAGTAAGCAAACATGGAAAATTACTTCTGAGACCAATAACTGTAAGAGTACTCAACAAATATTGGATGAGTAAATACACCCCTCACCATTTCCTCCCAAAAGTGACATGGGTCAACAAAGTCAAATGAGCCTACTAGCGATAGGTTTATGGGTGTTAGCTATTATCAAAGAGTCTGACCCCATTCAGAAACTTAATGGGGGCCAGAGGGATGGCTCAATAATAAGTGCTTACTGTGTAAACATGAGGACCTGGGTCTGATCTCCAGTACCCATGTGACAAAGCTGAATGCAGTGGGACCCTCATAATCCTGGCACTGGGGAGCCAGAGCTGGTGGGTCTTTTGAGGCTTGCTGAGAGGATCATTGAGGTTTGCTGGATAACCACTGTAGCCTACTTGACAAGTTATAGGCTAGTGAGGGGTCCTGTCTCAAAAACTAAAGTAGACAGCATCCTGAGGAACAACGTCTGAGGTTGATTTGTGGCCTCCATGTGCATGTATGCACACACAAATATGTCCACACCTGCCACACACATATCTACATATATGCACACAAAAATTGTTTTAACAAGAACATCAACGTTTGTAAACCTAACGAAGTAATTTTAACTAATTTTTTTTAATTTTTATTTTCCAAGACAAGGTTTCTCTGTGTAAACAGTCATAGTTGTCCTGGAACTTGCTTTGTAGATTAGGCTGGCCACAAACTCACAGAAATCCACCTGCCTCTGCCTCCTAGGTGCTGGAATCAAAGGTGTGTGCCACCACCTCCCAGCTAATTTTAACTTTTGAAACTGAATAGTGAACTTCTAAGTTGAAAGGTGGTATAAACCTGTATAGATACACAAAAGAACTATTGATCTGCACACACTTTACATACATGAATTTTATGTGATANAAGTCATCAAGGGATCAGCTAAACAAACTCACGAGGAAATTTTTCCAGGCCCTCTGAATGATTTTTGCAGCTATTTCCTCCTTNCCAGTGATGCAGGAGGACTCTCCGGGCATCTGGGAGTCCTGAGAAAACAAACAAAACGAGAACCTTGAAATAATTGTATTTGCTCCGCTGTGAAGCTGCTTTGGGAAACCAGTGGAATGTAAATAAAGTTGTCTAAAGGAAATAATGAAATGAGATTTGGTATTTAAATTATATTCTTTTTTTTTTTAAAGATTTATTTATTATGTATACAGAAGAGG
>LZPO01027486.1:189654-200673 GCA_001675575.1 Neotoma lepida | reverse complement strand
CTACCCCAGAGTCACCTGTCTGTATGCAGTAAAGCAAATAGTGGCAGGGGGCTCTCATGACTCATAGTGACATGAAAACTGAGCAGATAATGTGATGTATGGTGGGGAAACAGCTTTNAAGTTTCTTTAGAGAGTTTGTTTCCTCCGAAGCTTGGTCCTTCTTGCCAGCTAGTAGTTTACAATAAAGGTAGATCCTTGGAAAGGATTGGAATAATTCTTTCACAGATGTCCCCTAAGACCATCCTNCGTGTCAGATATTTACAATTCAAAAAGTAGCAAAATTAGTTATGCAGTAGCAACAAAAATAATTTTTATGGTTGGGAGGTCACCACAACGTAAAGAACTGTATTAAAGGGTCACAGAATTAAGAAGGTTGAGAACCAATGTCCTGAAGGTTCCATAGCCTCCGTAGACAGCGCCACCAACTGGGGACCAAGTGTTCAAACACAGGAGCCTATGGGGACAATGCCGCTTTGTCGACAAGCCAGGGCCATCTGCCAAAGGGGAACCTCAAATGGGAAAACGCCTCCATCAGATTGGCCGGTTGGCAAATCTGTGGGGACATTTTCTTGTTTTCTCAACTAATGGCTGGTGTGGGAGGGGTCAGGAAAGCAGAAGGGAGGGAGCAGAAGGGGAGGGTTAGGAGTATAATGACATATATATGTAGGACAATTCCGTAATGAAACCCGTTATTTTGTATGTTAACTTGAAAAATTAGTTTTTAGAAAAAGGGGTGTGAAGCCTAATGTTTTTCTATTTCTGCAGAATAGGATTTAGATAGAATGGCCATGACAGCGGTTTTAGTTCAGTTACAGATGAGGACAGAACAGAGATGAAAGTCAGAGCAGGGCCTACAGAGATGGCTCAGGGGTTAGGAGCACTGGCTGTTCATGTAGAGGACCCAGGATCAAGGACCCAGGATCAGTTCCCAGCACCCACATGGCAGCTCATAAGCATCTGTAACTCCAGTTCTGGGGGAATCCAACTCTCTTTTCTGGGTTCTGTGGGCACCAGGCATGCATGTTGGGTATTAACATACAGGCAAGCAAAAACTCATACACAGAAAATAAATAAAATCTTTAAAAAAAAATCAGGTTAGAGTGTCATAGACATACCAGGGAGCAGGTGGAGATATTCTTTCTTATAACAAAGTACATAGTTTCCAATTTTTATTAAGAAAATTTGCTTTATTTAAAAAAAGAGTATGTAATAAAACCACATGACAAAATTCTAGACATAGGTTTTTAATATGGCGTCGTGGAAAACATTAATATCATTTACTTTTCCTTCTTATATCCTCTGTGGATTTTCTCTTTTACCATGTTGACTTTTTTATTTTACAACTTGATTTATATCCACAGTTAAAAAAACAATTTAAATATTATAAAAAGGTATAAAGCAAAATTTCCCTTCTCTCCATACCTTCCTCAACACTGGCAGTTTGTCCTTCAAACTCAACCATTTTCTTTTTGTCTTTGGCAAAAGGTTTGCACATTCTATGTCCTACACCTTTGGTCCTCACTGGACACATCGTGGGAAGTTCTCAGTCCTGCATGATTAAACTGGTTTGCTCCCATCAATGGTGTGCTAGTTTCTCAATTCCTCAACTCGTCAGCATTCACTATTGATGGGTGATGGCCACCTAGAGTGTTTGAAGCCATGAGCATTGTTAACGGTTTATTCAAATGAGCACAACTCTATCTTTACACCCTTCCATCCTTCTCTTTTCAAAAGTCAGATTAAAAATATTTTTGTTGAAATTCAAATCTCCCTCCAACTCCTCCCCAATTCATTACTCTCTCTCAATTTATGGCTTCTGAAGCCAGATACATTTTAATAAAAATTTCAGGATTAAAAGCGGCTCATGGATATGTGGGTAATAGGTGAGTTGGAAGGGAAAGAATTAGGGCTTAAAATCCAGTTTCTTTCACTAAGATATAGTCAAGCTAATAAACCAAAAAGCCATGTAAAACTCATTTCAAAGGCTGTGGTCAAGCTGGGGAGATGGGGGATTATCTAGATTTCTTGATAGACTTGTTACCGTTTGGATGTGAAATGTCCCCTGCAGGTTCATGTTGAAGATTCTGTCTCCAGTACAATGCTCCAAAATGAGGCTTGGGAGGGCTCTGACAAGTCAATACCAACTGTCCAATTTGTCTCAACTTGCTTTGAACAGTTAGGACTGTTCATCATCAGATGGCATCAATCTAAAAGACTTAATGTATCTACAACAAACCACCATTTGCTTTCTGGACCTGGGGTTACAGAGATAGAAACGAGGGAGGCAGCCTTTCTTTCCATAACCCACTTCGATAAAACCCTACTCTCCATACACAACAGAAGGTAGACTCAGATGCACCAGAGTGTGGCCTCAGGACGGCTTGTCCTTTAGTTCATACTACACAGGTAGATTTTAAATAGGTGATGGGATGATTGTCTTGATGATACATTCCTGTGGTCTAGTTAAAAATACAAATTCCCGTGTTCTTATTGGTCCTCGGGAGAACAGATAGGAGCAAATGAATGCCCCAGCTTGGGGAGCACTTTCACTCTGGGAGCTCTTGTTTTAGATCGCATTCTGTCATCCACCTCATCTTGGATTGATGAAGCTCTGAGGAATTAGACATGAATTTATGGTAAGAGACTTAGATCTCGACCCTGTCCTAAAAGGCAGAGGCAAGTGCCAAAGCCTTTATCTTAACCGTGCAACCCACTGAAAGAGGAGGCTCCTTCCATCTGTCTGTTGATCCAGGGATGAGTACCTGCCTCTCTCTTTGGCTTATTAATGAATCCCAGGACGCTGAGGCTTCCTGAAGCTGGCATAGCAGTTTTCAAGGACTCTTTTGGAACGACAAAAAGAATTAACTATCTCCCGTTGACAACTGTAATTTCTTATATTTCTAGTATATAGATGATAAAGATATCCACAGGATGCCACAGTCTACATTAATAGCTATGCTGTCTTTAATAGGTATACAACCCAAACAGATTGTGACTCACCAGTGTAAGGTACAATTTCCCCTTAATACTGTCTTAAGCCCTGGCAAAGACTCAGCTGGAAAGACTTAAACAATGCAGTGTGTTCCTCCACCTACCATGCTATCTTTAACAGCAGCAGCTTCTTCCTTAGTTAACCTCATCAGAGCTTCCAGCAGGAGAAATTACACAGGGAGGGAGAGTAAAACCTTCCCCAAACACTTTCCCCCTCATAATTGAATATAAAAGTGAACAAAAGATAGAAACAAACCAGTAAATGTGACATCCACAGATTCCCAGGTGATTTATAAGTCTTTTTATCTACTATGATGCTCAAATGAGCAGTTTTCACCCCAAACAAAATGAATATCCAAGGGTATTTGGTAATACTGAAACTCATGGTCTTCTGCCTCAGCCTCATGAGTGTGGGATTACATGCTTAGCATCTCTCTGCATTTCTTTTTTGCTTTGGCTTTTTGTTTGTTTGTTTTGTTTTTGAGACAGGGTTTCTCTGTGTAGCTCTGGCGGTTCTGGAACTCACTCTGTAGACCAAGTTGGCCTTGAACTCACAGAGATCCGCCTGCCTCTGCCTCCTGAGTGCTGGGACTAAAGGAGTGTGCCACCACTGCCCGGCTGTTTTGCCTTTTTGATAAGATCCAACTGGGTAGTCTGGGCTGGCCAGGAAATCACCATGTATCTTGGGCAAGCTTTGCAAGAAACCCTCTTGCTTCCTCCTCCAGAGTGCTGGGATTAGAGGTGTGAGCCTGACGCACCAGGCCAGGATCCTCTGTTTCTTCACAGCTTGGCATCTTTCACAAGTCTCAAGATGCAGCCCNCATACAAAGGAGTGTGAAGCTGGGTCTCCTTAAAGCTCTTCCCTCTCAGGCCTCTTCCTGTGGCACTGGCAAATGGATGTGCCATCATCCGGCTGGGGGACAAGTTCCATTCCACCACGTATCATGGGCTTGCTGGCCTGGCGCTCAGCGTATTCCTGAAATATGTTTGGAAGCAATGGAAGGTTTAGTTCCTGCTTGCTTCTGGTCCCACCTCCCACAATCTCCACCTTCAATCATGATGCCTCAGACCCAAACCAAAGGTCTGGCCTATTCTAATCTCGCAGCTCCATTTTAACTTTATTTACTATAAATGCTGGTGAAACATCTTATAGTCTGGCATGGAGCCCTAATCTATACTTCTGTGTAAATGAGACGCCTCCAGAAAAGAGAGGCCAAGCCAAATGCCCTTTCTTGAAACAAATGGAGTCAGCACTTATCCTCCATTCTAATGAATAATTATCTTGTTGAATTTTCATAAGAGTAAGACAAGCATTTCCAGATAGAGCGCATAGATGGCCACTTCCATCCATCCTGGAGGGCTGGAGTTATAATCACGTCAAGAAGCCCGTGCAATGTTCTTTTACTCTGGTCAGGAATATCCCTATGAGCCGAGTCTCTCACTCCGTTCATTCTGTGTCCACTTGGTTATGTATTCCTAGTATTGGGCTAATGCCAACAAAATACTATTGTGACTAAGGGAGCCTAATTAACATGTTAGAGGTGGAAGCTCCTACCATTAAAATTAAACCTAGGGCTGGTAAGATGGCTTAGTGGGTAAAGGTGCCTGCCTCCTGGTCTTAAAACCCTAGTTCAATTCCTGGGACCTACATGGTAGAAAGAGAGAACCAATTGCCGTAAATTGTCCTCTGACCCCCACAGGCCACTCCTGTCTCCCCGAGCTCACNAAATAAAGAAATAAAATGTAATTAAAATAAAAAAATATTAAAACTAGATTAGTAGACTGGATGGAACCCATCTAAGGATGGCAAGACGGGCATGTGTGTGTGGGATACGACTTGCCTTTATTCCACCCACAGACGAAGAAGGACGTTCTCTAAGAATCAACCACCAGGGGGCGCACACTGACAAGGTGGGAGGAGCCTCTAATCTACTTCCTTTGGCTCCAAGAATAGAGATTAAAAGNGTGGAGGCTCCAGAGAGAGTCAGCACTGGTCCTTTCTTCTCACAGGCTGGCGTCTCAGCTGAACCCAAATTCTTTCCACAAGCTGCCCCTGATCCCCTCAGGAAGCATGGTACAAAGTGTCCGAGCCACGCACGTGGTCTAAGGACGCCTGACCCATCAGGTTGGACACTTCTGAACTGACCTGTAGTACTCTGTAATAGTAACAGAAAAGTCTGGGCGGCTGGAGCAGGTCCCTAGCAGTTAACTGCCCTTCTTTCGCAATCTTCTTTGCTTCTTCATCATTTTCCTAAAAGGAAAGAATGAAAATTGCGGCTGTAGCCCACAAAGAAAGCTAAGTGCAAGTGCGAGAGAGACAGGCGAGGCGAAGGGGACTACAATCGGCTATAACACAGAGGAGGTCATGGGGATAGTTTACTAATGTCTGTTAAAGGGAAAAGATCAACGGTGTGTGGACCTGACTCTACGGGCCTCACTGGCCTCTTCTGGTGCTTTCCTTAGCTATCCAGGGAGAAAGCCTGGGGTCCATCATCTGCCTCCCCAGCGGTGCCCTCTGCCTAAGAACAGAATGGATCAATTTTCATGTTAAAATGCATTTTAAAAGTTCCAGCGCTGGGGAGATGGTCGGCAGTTAAGTGTGCATACTGCTCTTGCAGAGGACCCGAGTTCTGTTCTCAGCACCCAGCTTGGTGGTTCTCAACTCCAGATCCAGGGGATCTGAGATCTCTGGCCTTTGAGGGCGTCTTCACTCAAGTGTACAGACTTCTACACTGACAAATGTGTAAAATTAAAAATAATAAAAATGCGTTTTCATAAACCTTCATTCAAATANGCAGAGACAATGCTCTGTTACAAAGCGGTGGCCACAAAAGACTATAATATGTTGTAACAAAAGAGTTACTCACTCACTAGTACTCACAGGCTGTAGCACTAGGAATAACCGATGCTCCTGATTACAGTCATGGGAAACGCTTCATTTTTCTGCACACTGCTGATAGGAAAAGCTATTTGCTGGTAATTGTGGATCTTAGGAAAAGCCAGAACAATGATTCTGATGCATTATTCCCATAACCAAATATTACTTCTCAAAACTTAAAAAATGGAAAAAATATTACAATGGATAAATTTTTATAGTTTCATAATAAACCATAATAATTTTTAATATTTATTCCTTAAAAAAAGGAATCCCTGTTTTATGGAGAAGTTGCTCTTGGNATGCTACNTAGCTTGTGTTGGGTAAGGACTTGTGGGTTTTTTCCTATATGAGGAAAAGAAGCATACCAGATTTGCCTGGAATGTTCTCTTAAGATATAAAGCCTTTCAACTCTGGCCTTTTCAATCTGTAATTTGCATTCTGTGTGTTCTTGTTTCTCATATATAAGTGCAAATAGTGAATCGTTTAGAAAAATATATATTACATACAACAAACACCAGACGTCAAATCTAAACTTCAACAATGTTGACAGAGGGTATACAAAATGATTCTGGTGTCCTTTCTTTTCTTTTTTATATGTGTGCATGGGTGTATCTACATGTGGGTTTGTGTACATAAGTCCAGTGGCCACAGAAGCCAGGGGAAGCCTGATTCCCTGGAGCTGGAGTTACAAGCCAGTGTGAGCTGCCCAATTGTGGGTGCTGAAAACCAAGGTCCTTTGGAAGAACAGTAAGTGCTCTTAACCATTCAGCCATCTCTCTGACCCCTGATACCCATTCTTTAGCTATTTAAAGGGAACACTTTTTTTTTTTAAAGAAAATCACACTTGCTTTGATTTTATTTCATTATGATACATTAGGTCCTGATGGAATACAGGTCCCCCATATCAATAACTGTGATATTGCCCAAGAAAAGGAAAATTGCATGGAACATACCTTGGCCCATTTCACTTTCTCTAGCAGATCACTGAGGTTTCTTTTAATGGGAACATAGTGTTTCCAAGGCTTTAGTGCCACATAGAAATGTTCATAATATGGCGAATCCTGCTTCAGGACCAGGCTGTCCCCCAGCATGAGATATGGATACCTGTACGCAGCCACCGTTCCATCCACATTCACCTGGTACTTGTACTAGAAGATTAAAAGCAAAAAACC
The DNA here is from genome assembly GCA_001675575.1 of Neotoma lepida. Taxonomy (NCBI): domain Eukaryota; kingdom Metazoa; phylum Chordata; class Mammalia; order Rodentia; family Cricetidae; genus Neotoma; species Neotoma lepida. Next base: position 193,632 of record LZPO01027486.1, on the reverse strand, counting down.
TCATAAAGCCATTTACTTTACTTTTGCTTCTCGTCAGTACTTTAAAGTTAAATACAGAGGGATCATTTTCCACTTTCCCACATCTGTGTTTGCGTTTCACTTATCTTTCATTCTCATTGTATAAAAATTATAAACAGCCTGTAACAGCTCCCTTGTAGGAAATTTTAGGACATAGGAATAAGTGTCTGTTTCAATTACATCTCTGAAGCAGAGAGTCTAGACTTTTGTAATCAAAGCAGGTCCTAAAACTATTGTCAAAGTTCTCAATTTTAATATTCTGAAAAGTGATATTAATTATCAATTTTCATGTATATATAATTTCATTTATTCCTTATACTAAACCCACAAAACAGAAAGGCACTGTCTCTATTTTACAGTTTACAGGCTGGTAAACTAGAGTTTATGTAAAATTGAGTTTACATCTTTCCAGCCTACAAACTGTAGTGAGATGACTCAGTGGGTAGGGGAGCCTGCTGCCAAACCAGATGACCCAAGTTCAATACCCAGGACCCACATGGTAGAGGAAGAGAACTAACTCTGGTAAGTTGTCATCACACACACACACACACACACACACACACACACACACACACACACACACACACACTGATAAATAAGTGTAATAAAAATAGTTGACAGAACCTGGAGAAGTAGTTACTTCCTTGGCATATATTGGATTAATAAGTTCTGATTTCCATTTCAAAAGCATTTATCAAAGGCATGAATCCAATTTAATTATAATATGAAGCAAGTTTTTTTTTCACAAGTGAGAAATTGGTACACAGAGAAATTTATAAACCTACATTCTGAGTGCAAATTCACTGTTCATTTCATCACAAAACCCCCGAGATGATGATAATCCATCCCTGACTATGGTGCCTCCCTTCCTTCCTCCCTTCCTTTCCTTTTCAGGGCTGGAGATCAAACCTCTGCCTCTCACATGTAATAGAAGCCCTCTGCACTGGACCACACCCTAACCTCTTAATAATTTCTTAAGAAAAAAGTTTATTAAATAATCAGTAGCATGCATTTCCTAGCCAGTTAGGTGTGGATTTCATGAAAACACTCTAAAGGAGTGAGGGGCACACACCTGTATGTACATGCAGCATACACCACACACACACACACACACACACACACACACACACACACCACACATATACATGCACACACAAATACACATGCATACAAAAATCAATACAAAAAGAAAGTAAAGGAACATGGCAGGCATCACAGGTCACCAGAGCCACTAAGAGAGGAGGGACCACAGGCAGGACTCAGACTCTAGCTCCGCCTCCTATTTTGCATATTTAAAAATGAATACTCTTCTTCTTTAGCAAACATACTTGAGATCACTTTACATAAAAGACACTTATCTTTGCATCTTACTAAACCAAAGGGGAAAGCCACAGTAAATACATACAAACTTCATGTTAACTCTTACATTAAGCATTAAATACAGTTCTAGGTTATTCAGTAAACAAAATTAACAGAGACAGAACTGTCAGAGTTCAGCGGTTCCCTCGGTCAGACAGGAGAGTGTGAAAGTGAAGTTAGCTACAAAACGGAGGCAGCCTGCTTGAACCACCTGATTGGCAGACTTTGGATACAGTTTATCACTTCATAGCCATAGGAGACTCCTACCTTAAAGAAATCAAAGAAACCCATCAACTTGGCTTTTCCAAGCTCTTTTTCTTTCTCTTGGAAAAAGAAATATCCTGTAATTCCTGCATCTAGCAGCTGTGGATTTTCTTTGGACAGCTGTACCAACTGCAGCCTCTCCTCCCGGCTATCTCTACCTCGGAAGAAAGCTTTCTCTGTTTTATTGATCCAGGAAGGCCCTAGAAGTTTGAGGCCATAAAAAATTATGATTAAGAATCTGAAATCATAAGACAGTACAATGACCTTTAATTCACCAATGTCTTTTAAAATGTTGATACTCGTCACAAACTCATCTTGTAGCATAGATGCTGTTTCCAAAATACCTGGGACTGAGCCTCAGTTTGCCNGAGATGCTTTCAGAGGCTGTCTGTCCGTTTGCTCCAGCCCCTCCCANTTACCTACCAACAACAGCTCACAGGGGCTGTTCACTGTGTTCAACACTAGGAAGTAGCCCTCACAGTATCAGACCAAGCTCAAAGCAAGTGGAGGTTCTCTGATTTGTCTCCCTCCCAAGGCCACAGCTTCTTCAATTTTTCATGTTTCATAATCACATATGAGTTAGGCTTTTGTTCTCATATGAGGTCAGCAGAAAATTGCCTAACTAAGCAACCCCAACAGATTTTTAGTTCATATTTCTCTCTTGATTTTTATGTTATGTGTATATGCNTTTCATGTATGTCTGTGCACTGTGTGCATGAAGTGCTCACAGAGGCCAGAGGAGGGAATCTGATCTCCAGGGACTGGAATTACAGATTGTTGTGCACCAAGTGGGTAACAAGGAATTGAACCTGGGTCCTCCAGAAGAGCAGTGAGTGCTCTTAACCGCTTGACCAGCAGCTCCAGCTCAGCAGCTCATAATTTTGAATAAAGGGAAAATATTTTTCTCTGATGCTGCTAAGTGTAACTATATAGCTCACTACATTCACATAGGTATATGGGGAGTTTGAGATAGGATCTTACTATATATCCCTAGCTGGTCTGCTACTTGCTATGTAGCCCAGACAGATCTCTAACTAATGACATTCTTCTTGCCTCAGGCTTCCAAGTACTAGGATTACAGGCATGCGACACCATGCCCAGCTCTCTCTCTCTATTTACATCTCCTCTTTTTAAAAAGGGAAATGTTTTAGAAAAGTTAACTTCAATCTCTGACAAGACCTCTTATTATTCTAAATAATAATGCCCACCAGTGTCTCAGGGACATCCTAAGACATAGAAATCGGAGGGGTTCAACCTTCTCAGCATACTCAGAAACTCACTGGTATCGAATAAAAAGTAGGCCAACTTTTATTTCATATGGTCCTCATCTGATTTTCATTTATCTTTTCTCTTCATGATATCGTTAGGTACTTTTCACAAATCTCTGGTCTTGTCCCTCAAATAACAATAAAGAGAAATAGAGGCTGGAAAGGACAAAGCCAAGTTTTTTGCAGCCCAATGAGTTCCAAAAAATGGTATTGTATCATAAATGGAAGGAAGGAATCAAAAAAAGAGAGACGATTCTGGAGGATGGGTTCATAATGCCGAAATTATACCATGATCACAACTCTCTTAGATTTTTCAGAATGTACTCTCATTTCATCCATGAAAACCACTGGAGTCAGAATTAAGAGACAAGTTTACCAAATATNCATATTATTTACATATCTTTAATGTTTTGATTTAAAATTTCATGTAAGTTACAACCAAATACAGACATGAAAAGATATTTACAAATGACTAAACCCAAAGGCGACTCCATGAATATAGGCTTGGGTGTTATTTCCCCAAACTGTGTGCTAAATTAGAACCCTAAACATTCTCTTTTGGCCTTAGGGTGCTTTTCCCTCCTTTCCTGTGCTGGGAATGGAGCTTGGGCCCTTGCACATGCTAGACCAGCATTCTTCTTGGTTAGGAAGTAAGAATGATTAAGCATATACATCTGTTCTTTCTGAGTAAACATNCCCTTCACCCTTTTTGCCCTTAAGAGTCTTCCCTGGAGAATTAACCTTAGCTTACCTGTATTTCCCTGAACAGAGAGGAGATCATTTGTGACACCCCTCATTGCTTCAAGTGTGGAATGGGTGACATCATACGTGGGAAGGATGATGTCTCTTGAATCCAAGGAGCCGCACCAGGAAATGATAGGTATAGGACNAGGAGTGTCATTGACTTTCCGATGCTCCAAGGGCCAATCTCCAAGGTTAATATAAAATTCTAAATCTGGGAGGGTGACCTACAGAAACACAAAAAGCACAAACATTAGTGCTGGAAGAGGTACACAATGCCCCAGTCTCTTGGCTATGTGTGGATATGTGTGGAGGGACAGGGATCAAT
>LZPO01027486.1:156187-176868 GCA_001675575.1 Neotoma lepida | reverse complement strand
CAAAGCTACACAGAGAAACCCTGTCTCGAAAAACAAAAAACAAAAAACAAACAAACAAACAAAAAAAATTCAGCCAGTCCCTACCAACTGTTTCAGAGAAATTCCTGAAGGCACTAATGGGACTACCCTTCATTTTTAACCTCAACATGTACTCTAAACATGCGTGTTAAACTCCACTACTGAAGCACAAGGATGTTCTCATAACAATCCCTTTATCTCGTGGTTACAGACAGAGCTCAGTAGTTAAGAGCACTTGCAGCTCTTGCAAAGGACCCAGGTTTGGTTCCCAGCACCCGCACGACCCCTAACAACCATCTGTTACTTCAGGGGCTCCAGTGCCCTCTAGTGCCTCTGGGGGCACTGCACGAACACAGTGCACATCCANTGATAGTATTTTACCTGACTATCACTTTTCCTGCATTATATTTAATATCTTGAATTCAGGCTGTGGACAGAGAGAAGCAATATAGTTTTGCAACTGTGCTGGATAATTAACAAGTTTTAACATGTGCTTAAAGTATTAAGTGTAAGAGTTGTAAAAAAGCAATGAGGAAAATAGAGCCATCATGGAAGGTGGCTTAGAGATAGGGTTGGGGGAAGAGATAAGAAAGTCAAGTTCAAACACAGCAGGAGAAAATATCGGAAAAAACAAACAAAACCCCTCAAAACCAGCAATCATTGTTCTTAGAATTCAGAATTTAAAAAGTACATATGTATGGAAAAGAAAGGAATGGGTTGTTTTGGTATAGACACTTCCCAAACAAGATCTTCTTTTACCTGTCTATAAATTTAGACTCATTTCAACAATGTTTTTGGTAAAAAGCAAATTGTAGAGTATGATATTATGCAGTTTCTTTCAGTCTCATAGTTCTGACTCTTTATCTTTTTCATCCAGGTAGTATTCATCATCGGTGGTTGTGTCTGTGTCCCGGTCTGAGTCCACTGGGTCCTCCTCATAGATGTTAAGTGGTTCACTTGGAAATAAGCCATCTTCTGGCGACCGACCACCAGAATTCACCAGCTCTGACTGCGACAGGTTAGAAGCATTCAGTACATCATTCTTGAGGAAGCCAGGGTTCTTGAGAAAACTTGGCTTCCATAATCTTCCTTGTGTGAGTGACCGCTTAACATTCTCCAAGAAAGCCAACTGCTGCTCTTTCCCAAAAATCCCGTAGTCAATAGGCCTGGAAACGGATGAGGTGGACTTGGGACCCGATCTAGTTCTATTGTTACACAAAGACCAACTTTCATTTTCATCAGAGGCAGGAAGCTCAGAAAAAGATTTGAATCTCCGACTGTAAGCACTGTTGTGGGAGGAGTCGTCATCAAGGGACAGGAGACTGAGAGCAGCGTCAATGGAAGTGTTTTCAGAGAAGTGGCGCCCCCTGGCTTTGGGAGGATGGCTTGTGCACAGCCGGTCACCGTGCACATTGAAGTTTTTTAAACTCTTTGACCTATAGAGGTGAGGCTCAGGTTCTGACTCTGGAGAAGGGGCACTCCAGTGGCGCAGCTGACAATGGGTCAGGTTTATTGTAGATTTCTGCTCAGATTCCAGGGGAAAGGGGGCACTCAACCTCTGCCGATGGTTAGCGCTTTTTTCTATGGGGCTGGTAAGTGTGAGCCGAGCTGGGGCTCCTGACTCTCCCAAATCCTCACTCTTTGATGGTGTTTCTAAGACATTGTTTGACTCATTCTGATGTGGTTGTGAAGTGTTAGCAGACCTCTGATTGCAGGTCTGACAAGGAGGTTCTGGGTTGGCTATTGCAGTAGCTTGGAGAGGGGTCTCAGATTTATCCACATTCATCAGGCTGCTTTCCTCTGTGGACTCTGTGAATTTTACAATAGGTTCAGGGGACAGTGGGCTGTCCTCTGATCTGCAAAGAGATAACCCCCTAAAGCCAGATTTGCTTTCACTTTGGGAGAAGATAGTGGCTATGTGNCTTCTGGGACTTAAGTCCTTAGCTGGGATTTTTCTGCTTGCTTTAGACATGGCTGCCAGTCTGTGTTTAGCTGAGTATCTGTTTTCTTTTATTTCTAGGTCACCCAGGTTGGTTTTATTTTCATTACTTCCTCCAGGAAGTAGAGTTTGATCCAATGCTAACTTTTGTGTCTCATCTTTAACCTTCCTCATCTCTGCTGTATTTATCTCCTGACTTCCTGCCCAGCCGGGTTCTGACTGCAGATCTGCTCCTCCTGACTGAGCCTCTTCACCAAGCTGCAGCTTATGNAATGCTGGGGTTAGAGCAAAGGCTTGTTCTGAGTCAGAGAGCATCTTATCAGTCAGGTTTTGGCAGTCTGATCCAGTTGTCCCACTGGCTTCTCTAGGCTGTGACCCACTAGAACTGTCATCTACAACTACAGCCATATGATCTCTCCAAGGATACCGTCCGTTTCCGGTTGATACAGTGGCTATGCCACCTGCACATGCTCCAGAATTTCTTCTGGTTTGGGAATTTTCAACGTTACCTTCTGAATGGGCTGGGAGAGCAGGGGGCTCACCACCTCTTCCTTTAGAAGGCTGTGGATGATTTTTAGTGTTTTCTTCTCCAGCACTTTTTTCCTGAGGCAGTAATGGGTTCTGTAGAATTTGTCTTGGCAATTTCCCCCCTCTCTTTTTCCTCCTTAGGGAATCATCCACGTTTGTTTTAGCTAAGCTGCCTGGGGAGATCTCTTTGGTCTTAGGTTCTCCTTTATGAAGAGAAACATCTGGCCCCACAGAAGCCGTTTCCTCCAAGGCAGATTTGGAAGCCTCCTTATTTGGTAATTGGGAGACAGCCTTATTTTCAGTGCTGTGAGAAGGACAGCATGGAGCAGAGTCAACCTGCATCTTTAGGTCTTGTGGTGGAGGTATTCCTGTTTGCACTTGTGCAGGACAATCTAGCTCATCACTTTCTAAAGCATTAGGAAATGCTTTAGTCTCTCCCTGAAAAGCATCTCGAAGTGAATCTGTACCTTGTGCATACTGCTGAAGNAGGCTGCAGAATTTTTTGCTGGGTTTCCTTGGTAGAGTATAATATATTGAAACCACCTCAAGACATTTCACGTTCTCTTCATCACCAGAAACCGAAAACATGCTAGTTGTCTTAAACTTATGTAATGCCTTCCCACTCTCTTTTCCTGATGCGTCTGCATGCAGAGGCTTGGGGCTTTTGTTTGAAAGGGTGGACGAACTCATTCCGGGNGCAGGCATCTCATCATGCTTTCCAGTGAGTTCATGAGCAAGTTCCTTTTGGTTGTGTCTTTCGGAGAAAGTACTCTCTCTAAATGATGAGTCACCTTCCAGAGAACTGAAGATTCTCCTCCAAGGCCTGGGCATTACAGCAGAAGCATCCATGTCCAGGACTGGTGACTTTTCTCTTTCACTACTTTCAGCCAAGGTACATGTCTCCCCTGAAGGACAGGATGTCGCCCTCTTGATGAGAAAAGGGAGCGGCCCTTTCCTAACAGAAGCCGACCTAATGGCTCTCATATCTGTCATCTTCTTGGTGGCTTCGGGCATCCCCATGTTCGAATTTGAAGCATCATTCATTGACTTAGGAGAACTGGGTTTGTCAGATGTGCTCTTTCCAGTCAGAACACCCACTTTATTTTTTATTTGGAATGGAAGTGGCCCATTCCTAATTGAAGCAGCTGTTACCTTATTTTCTGGCTGTCTACTGTGTGTGAGAAAACTGGCTGGCTTTCTTGGCAAGGTGCAGTAGACTGTGCTGAGCTCAGGGACTTTGACACTACTCTGGTCCTCAGTGAGGCTACTACCTTCACTTGTGGGTGCTGCTCGACTCTCTGTCTTGGTTAGCTTCTCAATACAGGACACGCGGCGTCTTACTCTTCCTTTCCCCCTCCCATTTCTGAAAGGAGAGTACAGATGGCAGTGGGCAGCATCATGCAGAAGTGCAGGACCGTCATGACTCTCTCGGTTATCTGCGGAATTTACAGCCAACTGATTATTTTGGTTCTTCATAGTCTTGTCTTGTTCTTCTCTTTCTTCTTGAGATGGATCTTGGTCTGAAAGCCTCCTGGAGAACATGGTAGTAGAAGGTATCAAAAGAGCATCACGGAAATAATCGCTCAATGGTAAGGAATCCTGGGGCACACCTGGTGACGCATCTGCAGACTCCTGCGAGACACTCTGCCTGGCGGCCAGCTTGCTGCCATCGGTAGAATGAGTGGAAGGACATTGTTGTCGCTCAAGACTACTAGTAGCAGGCTCCTCTGGAGACTCTGCTTGTTGGGTAGCAGTGGGTTCAAAGCACCAGTGGTTATTTTTAATAATGCTTGAACCGTCTTCATTACTTCCTGTTTTCTGGTGACAACCTTGACTTGGGCTGGGAAGAGATGGCAGTGGTCCAGGNTCTTGGATGAAAGGCAGAGCGGCTGCTGAGTCAAGTTTCCTGCTCCCACGAAAACCTTTATCTTCGTTCAGTTCGTCAGCTTTATCTCTTTGTGTCGTAAGCATTTGGGAAGTGTCTTTCCTGGAAAAGACCCTGGGTGACCTTCTGGAACTTACTGTGGCAGATTCATTAAAGCCAAACCTGTCGTTTTGGGTTGAGTGTTGGGAGTGGGCATTTTGAAAATCAGGTAAATCACTAGTGATCACTGTCTGTGAAATAGGTTGGGGTAATCCACTTGCCTTGTTTTTCTGGCCCATCTTGTTTAGCTGTTCATTCTCTGAAGTAGATTCAATCACGTCTTTCTCATTGTTCATTTCTGTGACTGGGATGTTGGGCTGGGTTTTAGTAAGAGACAGTGCTTCAGCTGAATGGCTACCAGCCACAGTAACTTCTGTACAGTTTCTTATTGGAAGAGAGTCTGGCTTATTAGGGATTATTTTCTCCAAAGTAACTGTGGAGTTCTGGAAGCTGAGACTCTGAGGATCGTTTCTGTCATCAGGAATCAGGGGGAAGGAAGTTCTGAATGAGGATACTAGAGCTTGAGCCTTGCCACACAAATGAGGCTCCTCATCTCCAGCTGCGTCTACAGGACAGTGGCCCTGCTGATAGTCCAGCCCAGAAGATTGGATGTGGCAGCTTGGGCCAGTCATGGAAAAACCATCTGGTGTGACAAAATGGGGTGGGAATTGGTTCTCACTGACATACGATGTGTCCATGCTCTCCAGTGGGGATGTTTGAAGATCGGATCGCCAGCAATGTGGATCCTCTTGACTTCTGAAAACATATGTTCCACAGCCAGGAGAATGTGGCCTCCAGTGTTGAGAAGGGACACCATGGTTATAAACAGATGGTGCCCTATTTGCTTCAACAGAAATCATTTCAAAGTCCCTGTCAGAAGGGAATGGCTTCCTGTTCTGATGTAAGTCAGACCAGAAAGAATGTTCTTCCTGTTGGCTCCAAAAGGAATTCTGTCCAAATCTCTGTTCTCTGCTCTGTCTGAAGGTACTGCTAAAGAAAGACCTTGCAGATGGGTTATTCCGATGGCAGAATGGCATATTCTCTGAGTTCTCCAATGTGTCAGGACTCATCGCATTATCCATGGGGGCATTTAAAGGCTTGCTTTGGTAAGCACTCTGTGAATGGTACAATTCATACCTCCTACTCTCCTGAAAACACTTAGGAGCCACATACTGATCAGCAGGGTCAATGTCCATTGGTGATGGTACCCCCAGTGACTCTTCCCAATTCTGCCCATGTCTAGAAGAATCTGACCTATTCCATGTGATGGATGATAAAGGAGTTCTTCTGGGGCTTTGCTGGTGCCTTACTGGTGTAAAACTATTCTTGTTTTGAGTAGAGGCTGGAAAGTGTAAACTCCTTGCAGTAAAATGCCCTGTGGCTGGTGAGGCTGATCGCTGCCGGCTGTCGAAGCACAAGGACGTACTACCAAACGTATTCTTTTGCATGAGGTCCTCTTTTAAGACTCTGGGCTCCCTGGTCCTGTACATATCGTAAATGGTCTTTGTCCTAGGAGAAAAGGTTTTAAAACCTTCTCTAGGAGTTCCTGGTCTCAGGATGTCATAGATGGACATGTTGGAAGTTTCACTATGGTAGTTTTGGTGCCTTCTTGTGGTGTGACCATGCCCGTTCCTACTTGAGGGAGGATGTTGGAACTGTGTTCTTGATCCGTAGTTGAATGGCACTCTGTTTACTGAGCCTGCAGACTGTTCCTGAGCCAGCTTGCTATCCAAATCATCTAAAACTAAAGGAGAAGAGAATTAATTTTATATATGATTTTGTACTTTTATAACAATTACAGTCATTGAAGTACCCCTTCTGAGAATCATATTTTTGTTATTATAAATACAACATTAATCCATTTTTTCTTTTTGTTTTTTTTTGTGACAGGGTTTCTCTGTATGGCCCTGAATGTCCTGGAACTCACTGTATAGATCAGACTGGCCTTGAACTCAGATCCATCTTCCTCTGCCTCTTGAGTGCTGGGATTGAAGGTGTGTACTGCCACCACCACCTGGCTAAAATAACATTAATCTTGATTATGTTTTAATGATAATCTGACTTTTACAAGAGTGTAATGCAATTTTCTTTCTTTTTCTTTTCATATAGCTTTAAGGATATAAAATTATATTTTGGGGCCGAGGAGCTAACTCAGTCAGTAAAATGCTTTCTATACAGCCTGAGACCTGGATTCAATCCCCAGAACCCATGTAAAGANGCCAGAATAGTGGCATGGATTTATAATCCCAGTAGTGTTGGGGTGGGGGCAGAGACAGGGGGTCCTTGACGCTTGTTGACCAGCCAGCCTAGCCTAATTGGCAAACTTTAGGTCCCAGGAAGACCTCATCTCAAACAAGACAGGGATTGGAGTGGTGGCCACACAAGCGTAGAGACTTGGGTTTAGATCCTGAGTGTCCATGTAAAAGTCCGGGCATGGTGACCTGCACCTGGAATACCATTGCTAGGGAGGCAGAGATAGGGGGTTCCTGGAACTCACTAGACAACCAGTCTAGCCAAATTGGTGAGCTCCAGGTTCAGTGAGGGACCCTGTCACAAAAACAAGGTGGTAGCTGGGGAGATGGCTCAGCAGTCACATAAACCTAATGACCTCAGTTCCAGAACCTGTATTAAAAAGCTGGATGTGGTGGCACCATCTATAGGAGTGGCCAGCACTCCTACAGCAAGATGGGAGGACGAGAATAGGCCAAAAATCTTGTGACCAGCTACAATGGAATATGCTATGCAATGACAGGAACAGGAAGAGAGACCCTGCTTTAAAAAAGCGGGAGGATAGAACCGACTCCATAGAGTTGCCCTTTGACCTCTTCATGTGCACAATGGCACACTGGCCTCTGCACTCATGCACACATATACACACTGTATACATAAAATAATTGTCTAAAAGACAAAGAGCTGGACAGGTAGCTCAGTGGGTAAAGTGGTTACCCAGTACACATAGAGACCTGTATCCCTGGATGGCACGTTAAAAGCCGGCCACAGCTTGCCTGCAATCTATCACTTGGGAGGCAGAGACAGGGCCAATCTGGTTGGCTAGACCAGCTGGAATCAGTGAGTGCCAGGTTCAGTGAAATACACTACCTTAATAAATAAAGTGGAGACTGAACAAGGAAGATATCCAACACCAATTTGGGTCTCTCCATACATATGCACACATGCGCAAACTCATGTGCACTCACACACATGCAAATATGCACACACACTACTCATACATTCATACGTGAATAAAAAAAAAGGTAGAAAGCCACTTAGGAAGACAGTGTTGATCTCTGGCTACCACACACTTACATGTCCACTCCCACACACATGAACACATACACACAAAACAAGGTGCATAGCTCCTGAGGAACCACACACAAAGCTGACCTCTGGCCTCTACATGCAAATGAACACACACACACACACACACACACACACACCCCTACATACACATAAACCTTCATACACATGCATGCACACACACAAAGTTTTATTTGTCCTAATGAATTTTCACCAGTTTCTCTCTGTGTATCTGGTGTGTTTACTCTTCATGCAACATGGGTTAGTAACAGAAGAGAATAATGTAGATTGCAATATGGGCTTGCCGTTGAATTCCTAGGCAAGTTGGGGGTTATCAGTCATGTTTCCCTCTTTCTTTTACATCACTAGGTTGCTGTAATAGTTTAATCTTTAGTCATATCATGAGACTGTAATAAAAATAAGCCTATAAACAGTATGTGATTTCTCAGCTGTCCTGTTAGGAAAACAGCATNACAGGCAAAAGTTCATTACCACCTAACGTACAAACACTTAGTTGGATAAATTTGGACAATGTGTGGAATTTAAAGTTCTACACAATATCATTAAATGATACGTTAATTGGAGATTGCTTTTCCCGGAAACTACTGTAAGGCAGCACTTCCCATGTGTGAGGCACATAACACAAATTAAATACTTACAGAACCTTACAGGGATGGTATTTTTACTATTCTTGTTTTAGAATTGAGGATACTGAGGCAGAAAGAAATCAAGTAAAGGCTCAGGTCACTTAGTGCAGTGACTTGGACCCAGACTGTCTCCTGAGTCTTAATACACAAAGGCTTGAGTCACGCAAATGAGATACAGCTTCATAAGGAGGCGAAGCTGTGTTGTCAGACAACACTGACTTTTATCTTAGGACAAGGTCCCAGAGAGGGTGGTGTCCAAGCCAGGGCCCGATGACCTCCTTATGATGAAGGACGGAGGCCAANCCCAGANCCAGTGCCTTAGTCTGCAACTTTAGACAAGCCCCCATGCATCATCCAGGTTACTGCTGGCATCGCTTGGCATTGTATTTAATCATAGTAAACATTTTCCTCCATTAAATAGTTAGCATTTTAATATAACTGCACTCTCTTTAAGGTCTTTAGATTTTTCTAAGACTTGCCTTATAATAGACATTATTATCACATATATTTTATGATGACTACAAATCAATTATGCATTTATTGATGAAATATTCATTAATAAAATCATATCTGTCACAGAAATAAGTGTTTTCCAAAGTGCTGTGATCCCGTGTCTGCAGAAATCTTTCCTTCTGAAATGATATAAATGACTCACTTTAGTTATCTTATTTGCTACTTGAAGTTTTTTGTTTTTGTGTTTTTAACTAAAGAATCATGGAGAGTGAGACGTGTCAGCATCTGAATGCACATAGCAGCAATGTATGGATAAGTAATGGGCCAATCACATCTGGGCAGGGACCAGAGTGATCTTTTCCCTTGTCTTCTGGACTTCTCTGTAAATGCTCCTGAGCTGACAGATGACAGGAGTCATCTTGATCACTAAGATCTTATGAGGAAGGGACTCTCGATGAAAAACCATTGGATTCACATCACTGAAATAATCCACAATAAAATTATCATTTATCCATTAAATTATCATTATCACTATGCCAGATTATATGTCAGGGGAAAAAAAAAGAAAACAAAACTCTACAGAGTTAATAAAATCTGTCTAAAACAAGTGGTAAAAATTCTCTCCTTTGAGCTGTTTATATCTTCCCCCCATACTAAAGCCTTTTGTTGACCACAAAACAAAACACATTTAGAATAGAAAACACAAGAGATTACTCCACCTGGGCTCCTACCAGGAATAATCACTACTCTTCATATCCCATAAAAAAAACCCACCCACTCAAAGTTGTTCAGGATTTCACATTAACTGTTTTTCTTACTATTCTAGAGGCTGGAAAGTTAGTGCCCTGCCTCCTACCGTTATTCAGAGACCCATGCTAGGAGCAAACAAAAGCTTCTTCAAACAAAAGCTTCATTTGGAATAGATTTCCCCTGGTTCCTGCCCATCTTACCTAGGGTGTCCTTAGATAGAGAGCCTAGCCTAAGGCTCTCATGATTGCCACTGGTCTCCTGCCGTGGAGGAGGGGGAGTTCTAGCTACAAACTGAATATGCTTCCTCACTGCAAAACTGCTGAATGACAGTGGACTTAACTTTTCTAATGGCCAGTCTTGTTGTGATACAGAATAACCCGGGTAAGGTGGACCATGGTATCAAGTAAGATTCATGTGCATTGTGTACTCCTGGAATCTGAGTCAGCGCAGGTGAACTGTTTAACGACTACCGGATTTCATCATAGTGTGCATGTGCCCTAATCAGGAACAATAAAAGGCTCTTAAGAGCAAGCTTTATAGATGTATTTCTTTTTGACCTGAGGTAAAACATTAACCATTATTATTAGCCTGTATGTCTGTCAGTCTTTTATCTTGGAAAATTTGCTTAGATTATATTTAACCATTAAGTTCTTCAAGATTTGGGATCATAGGCAAGTTCAGGCCTTGATTTGTTTAGAGCATTTTAGTACAAACTACCGTTAGAATTTGCCTCTGTGGTTCGGGTGAGTCCCAGGGAGATCCGATGCATGAACTTACCTTGGAAAAACTCACTGTCCAGTGGGGAAGAATCCCAGGGCGGAGGCATGCCACTCTCCTCCCTCATGACGGCTGACTTAGGGACAAACACACTGGCAACTGGTTGATTCCCAACTGGTGAGCTGTATATTTTTGCCTGTCAATTTTAAAGTAAAAAATATAAGATTTCACATCTTCTCTAGGTAAAATACTCGTATGTCCCCCTGATCAATTTTCTGAACATTTATGTCTCAGTTTAGTGTTTTCTTGTTTTTGCCATTTACAATGGATCAGGAACTTCCCTACATATATCCTCGTATGCATGCTTTCCTAGATATATATCCACACATACATTANCCTACACATGCACTCATATGTACACTCCCCTACACACACACTCATATGCATGTTGCCTCATATATATTCTCATATGCACACTCCACTCGGCACCCTCCTAGGCATGGTCCCCCACACATATCCTCACATGCATGAGCCCATATACATCCCCTTATATGCATATTCCTTAACACACTCATATGTACACTTCCCTATATATACCTTTGCACATANACTATCCTACACACACATTCATATATTCACTCTCTGCACATACATTATATGTGCAATTTCCTCTACATAATTCAATGTATGTTAATTCTTTTAATAACAATGTTAAGGCAGACTCTTACAGAATTAAGCAGGCCTTATGGGAGGAGGGTGATTCCTGGCAATCAGGAAATTAACCTTTCTCAAGTTGGGAATATGCTGNGACTTTGGATTTCCCAACTCTGCATTTTCTATTAAGAGCATCTTAGCCACTGTCTAGGAGGACCCTGAGTTTNTTGTGAACTCAAAGGGCTTCAGAAAAGACAGTGTTTTTATCCAGAGGTTATTCCGAATGACGGGACAGAGAGGAAATAGACAGAATGATGAATACAGGTGACATGAAAACAGAAGGGAGGAAGGGACCAGAGGGAAGAGGACAGGGAAGGAGGAAGTGAAGGAGCAGNGGACAAGGGGCAAGACAAATAAAGCGTGAAAATGCTGGAACAGAACGCATCACACTCATGGTGATTTTTAAAAAGAATCAAATGATATTTTAAGAGGAAGATAAGAAGAATGGGGAACCCCCTGCCTCCNGCCCCCAGCCCTGAGCAGATTTAGTAGTTCTGAAATGAAGGCGTTGAAAGGTAAGATCTTGAATATCTTTTTAAACTACTGCTACTTTTAAAGGATTTAGGAGACAGATAACAAAGCTAAAGTTGTATTCCTTCAAACAAACAAACAAAAAACTAGCAAGTGTTCATGTTGACATCAGATTCAATCACTGTCCTACTTATAAGCTTGGTTTGTCTTTATAACATTGGGTCAATTATCCATGCTACACCTTCACTGTCCTGTGTGAGAACCCCACCTGCAGTTCTTTTGTCTAACTGGCTCTGTCAGTCCAGTCCCCTGCCTCAGTCATCCTGCCACAGGGATNCCTGAGAGGACTGTGGTCCTTTCCTGTCCCTTTATTTCCAGCTCACCCACTCCTTGCCTTTTGAGTCACCCTGCCCCCTAGTATCCCCTCCGCTTCACTCAACACCTCATCTTGTCTATAAAGCTGAAGGTCAAGGCCTAACCTTGCCAAGGCCCTGATTTTAAATTCCTTCACCATAGGCCGAAAGTCTGGTTCCTCTTGTGCCCTCACACCCCCCTTGTTTCTCCCAGAAGCCTGCCCAGATCTCATTGATTTGTGTTGATAGCTCTATGGGCATAGGGGAATACTCACAAAGGGGGCTTATTAACAAAGAAACTAGCAAACATTTCTAGTGAAATGGAAAATATGTGTCCTGGGGGCTCAAATGAGAGATGAGCCTCTGTAGGCTGGAAGGTCCCTCTATCTAGGGACCAGGTTCTTTTCGTCAAGACCAACCCTACACATTTGACATATCCACGCTACTTCTGGTAGGGAGATGTGAANTGAATAATTCAGTGAGAAAAATACCAAGATTTTAATTACATGCAGCTTTAACTCTGAAGCTGATTGATGCTTGGTACCAGGCATAAAGAGGACCAAGTGTCATCTNTGCTCTACAGACCCTTTTTATTTAAGTCATATGTGAGATATCATCTGTAGTTGTCTTCTTACCAGAAGCACGTGGATGCTGATTACCAAAGGCATTATTTTAAGGTCTTTGAGTGGGATATTTCTCAGTATTTTAACAATCCCGTGAAGTCAGTACAAATATTGTCTCCACCTTCAGGAAACTGAAGTTTCAGGAGGCCATGCCATTTGCTTAGGTCCCACTGGACAGGGAGGGGATTCATTCCCAGGTTTTTGGATTTTAGAACTCAACCGAATCTCACTGCTCCTAGTAGACTCCCACAGTTTTTGGTCTATCAGAATGCTATGTCCAGGTAATAGGGAAATTCTTTAGCTAAACACAGGCCCCACAGTACCTTGAGAGCAGCCGCAGTCCCTTGTGACCCAGATCAGGTACTGATCCTCAGTTGGGGCTCAGTTTTGCCCTCTTCNCTACAGAGTCACCACAGGATGAAAAGTTTATTTCCCCTCCTTGGCTAAGAGGATGGAGTCTGAACACCTTTTTACAGCAAAATCACGTCAAGGCACGTTCCCAACTCCTGATGTCAGCCTTTTTTTTCCTTCTGTCCAGATTTCCTGTGCTCCAAGCTCTGACACACACAGTGTCCCAAATATCACAGACTTCTAGACCTTTGTCCTTGTAGCCTTGATTTTTGCTCTTTCTCAACCTTTTCTCTTAGAAATGGCTACTCATCCTCCAAAGTTCAGGTATTATTCTCTCCACAGGAGTCTGTTTTCAACTCTCCCAAGCAGAATTCATTCCCACCAGAATTTTTACACCCTTCTGGAATTTCACATTACGCATCATGTTCAGAGTTTGGTTTCTTGTCATTTTTCACTCTGACACTAGCTTTCTTTTCTTCCTCCCTACCAAAAATTCTACTCTCCTAACCAAGGATTCAAAAGCAGATGAGTCAGGTTCTGGAGATAGCCAACCTCCAAAGGTAGCAAGAATGCAGTGAGTTCTCATTTGTATCATGAACACCAACAAAACACGTAGTTGGCAAGGGATGATTACTGCCAAATTCAAGATGCCCCCCTCTGCAACCCCAGTAATAGTCTCTCCTTCTGGACTTCTCTAAAACATTTTTAAAAATTTGTGTATGGAAGTGTGTGCATGTATGTGCATGTGTGTATGCAGGTCCATGCACCCATGTGTGCACCTACTAAAGTCAGGAGGATGTCGTGTCTTCCTCTATCAAATTCCACATTATTTTCCGGTCTCTCACTAACTCTGAAGCTTACCATTTTGGCTGGACTGGCTGGCTAGTGAGCTCCTATGATCCACTGGTTTCCACTTCCCAAGGCTGGGGTCACAGGCACATAACCTGGCTCTTCGGTAGGAGCTGGGGATTTGAACTCAGGTCCTCTGCTTACACAGCAAGTGTTCTTCCCCACAGAGCCACCTCCCTACTCCCTCTAATACATCTTTTTTCTACTTATCTGCTACCAACATTCTTATTTTTTAACACAATTACTCACTCATTCAAAAAAATAATAATTACAGGGCTAGAGAGATGACTCAGCAGCTAAGAGCACTGGCTATTCTTCCAAAGGACCTGGGTTCAATTCCCAGCACCCATATAGTTGCTAATAACTGTCTGGAACTCCAGTTCCAAGGGATCCAATGTCTTCTTCTGACCTCTGTGGGCACTGCATCCATGTGGTGTCCAGATACATATGCAGGTAAAACACTCATACATAAAATAAAAATAAGTAAGTCTTTAAAACTATTTATTTATTTGAGGGTGTGTGTACCATGGCATGGTCATGGAGGTCAGAGGACAACTTGCAGGAATCAGGTCTCTCATTCCACCATGTGAGGTCCCAGAGATGGAGGTCATCAGGCTTGGTGGCAAGTGCCATCCTTCACCCTCTGAGCCTTCTCGCCAGCCCTCAGTTACTTTTTCTTTTTTTTTTTTTTTTTTTTTTTGGTTTTTTTTCGAGACAGGGTTTCTCTGTGTAGCTTTGCGCCTTTCCTGGAACTCACTCGGTAGCCCAGGCTGGCCTCGAATTCACAGAGATCCGCCTGCCTCTGCCTCCCGAGTGCTAAGATTAAAGGCGTGCGCCATCACCGCCCGGTCCTCAGTTACTTTTTCATACTTTACTTCTTGTATCTTTTCTCCTTGGATCCTTATAACAAATATGCGGTCCAGTTAAGGATCACCCCCATTTTGGGTTAAGCAACTGAATTTCAGCTAGGTGTCTCACTGACGTCACATGAATGACTTACGGTGGTGGTAGCTCTTCACCCTCATCTGACCTGAGCCCAAACCCTGATCTGGAACCTTGGCTAATACACATATCTACATGACAATCTGGCTGAAAGGAGAAACCTCACCTTTACCCCTCCCCTCCCGTGTGGAGTGACACTTTGCACGTGGTTATGAATGGACTTATGGCACACCAAGACAGAAAACCACCGAGGGGAGGTTACTAGTAAAAATTGTAACATAAATGAGCTATTGAAAAAATTTTCCACTCAGGAGGCAGAGGCAGGCTGATCTACAGAGTGAGCTCCAGGACAGTCCGAGCTACATAGATAAACCCTGTCTTGGGGGGTGGAGGAGGAGGAAAAATCTTCTCTAGGAGGACCCAGAAGAGCATATTGGAGGGAGTACTGCATAGTGGTTACACATAAGTGCTACACAATCGTTGTCTGGCTCTGCCCAGGAACGTCTACATCAGGGGTTCTCAACCTGCAGGTCTGAACCCCTTAGGGAGTCACATGACCCTTCCACAGGGGTCACATATCAGCTATCCTGCATATCAGATATTTACATTACAATTCATAACAGTAGCAAAATTACAGTTGTAAAGTAGCAACAAAAATAATTTTATGGTTGGGGTGGGTCACCACAACATGAGGAACTGTTGCAGTATCAAGAAGGTTGAGAACCACTGGTGTACATTTGCTCTGGGCAAATGACTTAACCTTCTTGTGCCTTAGTGACTTTGTTGGTAAGATGAAACCAAGAACGGTAACAAAGGAATACTTCCTCTGCTGAGAACATTGACTGACTGAAAATCTGGGAACCACTGAGAATGGGGGGGCCAGGTCTTAGGTGAGTCCTCCATACCTACTGTTACCATTCTTGGGTTATAAAGACTTTTTTGGAAAACTCCTGAGAACCTGTTGAACTCATGAGCCGGGCAGGTTCCCCACGGGACACTGTGCGATGCTGGCTTTCAGGAAACAGGGAACATAAAAGCCGCTGAGAGAAACAAGCCCTTTTACACAGCTTCAATGCCCTCTGCTGATACTGTCGGCNNTGTTGACATAACTGAACAAACAAAAGCTCCTGTCAGAGGGTAACCTTCAAACATTTGAGAGCTTCCTAGGGCGGCCAAACCTGAAGAGCGGCTGTGGGAGCTGGAACCCACGCTGCCTGATATTATCAAGTGCCTTGGTAAAGTCAACAAATTAAAATTTCAAGGTGCTTCTGGATTTGTTCTGTGTCTCCTTTCCGGCAGAGATCACATTCAGCAATGTGTTCTGGGCTCTGTGGCTTAAAAATCATGTATTCATTTCTGCTTTCAGGTCCTGGACACACGTGCTATCCCAGATAGGGGTACATAGAGAGAAGTAAGATGCTATCTACTTGGTAAATGCCACATTGGAGATGTGTCCTTCCAGATACAGTGCTGGTGGTAGTAAGCTAAGCTAAGCTAGAATGTGTTCAGAAAAACTAAGAACAATTAGCTCGCCCAGGTCATATATATATATATATATATATATATATATTGAGCTAGCCTTCAACTTGCTATGTAGCAGAGGCTGCTGTGAACTTTGGATCCTCCTGCCTCCACCTCCCAAGTGTTGGAATTATAGGCATGCATCACCACACAGTGGGTTTGTTTGATGCAAGCACATGCAAGTGTGCTTGTGTGTGTATGTGTGTGTGTGTGTGTGTGTGTGTGTGTGTGTGTGTTTTGAGATACAGTCTCACATAGCCCAGGCCCACGCTAGTCTTGAACTTGCTATGTATACATAGCAAGTAGGGAGGTGCTATTACACATCCTGCAGTACAGCAGACAGCACCCTCACAGAGCAAGGTTCAGCTGAAAATGTCCACCCATGGTGCTGAGTCTGAGAGGAATCTTGGGTTAGGTGATCTCTAAATTGCCATCTAGCACCAAACATCCAGTGTTTCTGAAATGCTTTGCTCTTTTAAGTTGTGCAGATGTTTAAATAGATGTTTAAAATGCCATTTCCTGTGAGAGGAGGGTCATTCAATCACACAGTAAATTTCACACAAAACACTAACATCCCCTGTACCATTCCTGCCTGGCTGCCTATCAAGGGGTGAGAAATTCACCTCAGATCTTGGCAAGAATTTCTGTAGTATCAACAGTCAACTTCCAGGATGCCACACACAATTCTAGCTTTAGGCAGAACTTCCATTCTTCTCCTTTTTGTCACCAGTGGTAGCTTCAAGCCCCTCTCACTGCTCACTGGCAAGTCCCTTAAATGCTAACTGCTCACTGAAATAGTTCATTGAAAGTGGCAACC
Organism: Neotoma lepida; assembly: GCA_001675575.1. Taxonomy (NCBI): domain Eukaryota; kingdom Metazoa; phylum Chordata; class Mammalia; order Rodentia; family Cricetidae; genus Neotoma; species Neotoma lepida. The sequence goes on along the minus strand of LZPO01027486.1, from coordinate 159,954 downwards.
AGGAGTCTCAAAGGAAAATATCTGATGATCCTCANATTCGAGTTTCAAACCCTAAGAATGTCACGTTAACTCTGCCACTTTATATAATACAGGCACCCACATTGCTTTTTCTACAAACTCTGCATCTCCTTCATATCCCTAGACTCATGAACATCGGGGGATGCTCAAACATTCCTCCAGGAAAACCGAGCGCACAGAAGCATCTAGGACCATGGTCTTGTCTTCTTAGAAAACAGAACTAGAGGTAAAGTATATGCCACCCCAGTCCACGGCTGAGTTAGGGTGAAGTCTCTGCCGGTAGCAGTTCACTGGGGTCTACATACAAAGAGTGTCAGGGTGGGCCAGCTAGAGGCACAACTGACTTCCAGCTGTGAAGTTTCAGACACAGCTTTTCTAATTTGACTCTAGGATTTACCTTTGGTTCCCCAGATGGATACTCACCACAGTTGTCTCCCTCACAGACACAGGAGGTCCTACACGGTCATCACACCTGTGGAAAGAATTTGAAATCATTTATTTGAAGAGGTTGACTTTCACCAGGAAGAAAAACCAATAGCACATTTACCATTACATGTCAATATCAAGAGAGGATAAGATGTATTTCTAATGCGCTATAGGACACCTCTTGGTTAGTGCATCATTGAGCAAAATTTCAGAAACCTTTTCCTGTGGTTGTTTAGAATTGATGTCCCTACCTTTGCCACCCAAGTAGACTTTCATNTGAGCACAGCATGAAAACATGTAACAAGCTGTCTCCATCTGCTCAATGTTTATTATGTGTCTGACACTGACCTCACTCAGACACCCCACTCCTTCAAGGCAGAGACCATGGCTATTCCCATTTCACTGATGATAAAATAAAGTGCAGGGAAGTTGGGAGACACAGCTCAAGAAGTAGATAGTGTCCAGGGTGGGAACTTGATGCAGGTTCTCTAAATTTATAGTTGTCCTTTACCAGCAGGGTACACTGACTTTTCTTGNAAATAGAAACACTTCTATTTCTGGGCATTTATATTTTAAAGAGTAATTACATCAGGACCAGAATTAAATCATATGAACCATTTAAAAAACAAACCTTACAAAAATTGCTCCCGGGTGATTTTGTTCATAAAGACGCCCGACTTAACGTGACATTATTTTGGAGGTAAGCAAGTATGTTTCAATGCTTCTCTCAATTCAACAATAAAGAGAAAATGTTACAATTTCTAAGTCCAAAATAGAGGTATGGGCTGACAACATGGCTCAGCAGGCAAAGGCACTTGCCACCAAGCCTGCCAACCAGAGTNGGATCCCTAGGATCCATATGGTGGAAAGAGAGAACCAGCTCCCACAAATTGTGCTCTGACCTTCATATACATGTTGTGGTATGCACATGCCCACACACATACACAAAATAAATATAAAAATGAAACAAGATAGATAGATGTTGAGCTTGGCAATCTATAGTCCTGAGCCAAGGTGTGTTCTTCCCCATCCTGATTCAGGGTTAGTAGAGTGTCGTGACTCACAGCTCTTTGTGAAAGTAGGTCACCCCCTCCTCCNCCAAGGCAGCAGCAAGGGACTCAAGAGTTACACAAGCTGGGACTGGGGATTGGAAGAGTCAAAAGTGGCTGGGTAACAGCTGTCCACCACCTACCTCCCCACTTCATGGTTAGTGAAAGTTGACCATAAGAGCTGGGAGACCAATGGTTTTATATTTTAAAGATATCCATAGCTGCTTTATAGTTGATCTCAGTTTTTGAACAGAAATTGAATTAATGTTNTAGATTTTTTTCATACTATCCTGAAATATTAGTTCCACTAATAATATCTGCATGTTAAACACAGGTTAGGATTCCTTTTCCAGTATGCTTGGGACCAGAAGTGTTTCCATTTTTCATTCCTTCCTTTCCCCCTTCCATCTTTCTCTTCCTCCCTTCTTTTCTTTCTTTCTTTCATTATTTTTTAAGTACTGGGATCCACTGTAGGGTCTCACACATGTTGGACAAATGCTCGACCACAGAGCTCTATCTCGTGCTCTCCTTCCCTCCTTCCCCCCCTCCCTCCCTGTCTCTCTCTCTTTTTTTTTAAATAAAGTCTCACTAAGTTGCCTGGACTCTATTTGACTCAGATTTTTAAGTAGCTAGAATTACAGGCCTGCCTGTGCCACCAAGCCCAGCTCTGTTTACTTCTAAAATTTGAATATTTGCAACTAATTAATGAGATGGGTTGGTGATGGGACCCAAGTATAAACACAAAATTCATACATGTTTCAGAAACATCTTACACACATGACGATGACATAATCTGACTTCAGCCTATCACATGAGGTCTTGAGGTTGGATGTGGACTTTTCTATTTGTTGGATCATCAACAGTTTTGGGAGGTGGACAGTGAGAGAGCTCATCCAGTAAAGGCACTAACATCAAACATCATGGCCTGAGTTCAGTCCTCAGAACCCANACAGTGGAAGGGAAGAACTGACTAAGGCAAGTTGTCCCTCTGACCTCCACACACGTGCTACAGCACACACAGGCACACACACACTCAATAAATAACAAATAGATAAATAAATAAATGTAAACAACATTTAAAATTTCAAATTTGAGGTTTCTAGATTGGGGTGGATGCATTATATTTATTCACTTGCCTTGTGAGTCAAAGTTTTGCTATGCTCCTCTTGCTGGCCTGAACCCACTGTGTAAATCAGGCAGGTCTTGAACCTGCCACAGTCCTGCCTCTGCCTCCTGAGATTACAGGAGTGTGTTGCCTNCTCTGCTTTCATTCTTCCCCTGTCTACGCCTGTTGAAGCTACATTCCTCCTACAAGCTGTGCACACAAACCAGTGTTGTTTTGAAATCTTTGAAGGAAACAAACATGGCTGAAACAGAAACCCTGTGTTTTCAGAATGCTTTCAACCAAAGGAAACATAAGGAGCTGTAATAGCATTTTAACCTTGATAAGGAAAATAAAGAGAGGTGAGTAAATGCTCGGACAGTGTGGAGTGGAAACACTCACCCCCAGCGGATGCGTAGGGGAGACAGTAGGAGAAGGTGGTGGAGAACTGCCATGGAGGTCAAAGGTCAGGATGGGCAAAAACTGGGAGCCTGATACGGTGGTGTATGACTGCACTCCCAGCACTCAGGAGGCAGAGGAAGCTCATGCACACTTGAGGCCAGCCTGATCTACACAGCAAGTTCCAGGCCAGCCAGACCGGAATAATGAGACCCCATCTCCCAAGCAAGCAAGCAAGCAAGCAAGCAAGCAAGCAAACAAACAAACAATTAAGGGCCAGAGAGCTGGCTCAGCAGTTAAGAACACTGGTGCTCTTCCAGAGGACACAGGTTTGATTCTCAGCACTGACATGATGGCTCACAATCATCTGTCGGGGGATCTGACGCCCTCTTCTGGCCTCCATAGGCACCAGGCATGCACCTGGTACACAGACATATATACAGACAGAATACCCATATAGATAAAAAAATAAAATTTAAAAATAAATAGAATTTAAAAATAAAAAAATTAAATTAAGATAAATAGATAAATACCTCACCCCAAAACAAAAGGCTTGGAGATAGGAATATTNCCAGTTTGGGTGGGAACTGGCAAGCAATTCAGTTAGCCTTGAGCCAAGAGAACAACCCAGATTGTGCCAGTTCTTTTTATAACCCTAGTGGCTGCAGCCCTCACTGCATCCCCACAGCCAGCCTCTCACTATCTCTCTAGGTCCCCTATCTGATTTGGAGTCTGTGCAACAGGGGCAGGATGCTGAGAATGGCGGCAAATGG
>LZPO01027486.1:101932-129697 GCA_001675575.1 Neotoma lepida | reverse complement strand
ACAGGGTTTCTCTGTGTAGCCCTGGCTGTCCTGGAACTCACTTTGTAGACCAGGCCGGCCTTGAACTCNGAGATTTGTCTGCCTCTGCCACCTGAGTGCTGGGACTAAAGGTGTGCCACCACCACCTGGCTAGCAACAGATCTCTGGACCGCTGAGCCATGTCTCTTGCACCTACAAATAGTAGGGTGCTGGGACTAAAGGCATGCACTGCCACATACATGCTAGTGCCTAAATTCTTCCAGATCTCAGAAACAAAATCTAGGCTCATTCTTCACAGTGTATTAAATCATAAAGTCTTAGTCAGTGGGTCTTTGGAGAAAGGCTTTGAATGAACATTGAACATTACAATGACAGTGTAACTCTGATAGGATACAGTGCACAGTAAGCTAATGTGTCTTTGATGTGAATAGGTACAGAATAATCTTTCTTGGTGTGTAAACAACCAACTCATTTCTCAAGAATGAAAAGTCAATGTCAGGTGCATTTGAGAGAGGAAAAGCAGCAATGAAAACAGCTGTTCGCTTGGCATCTGCAGTGGGTGTGGCTGATCCATTAACAATGACCTTAAAAGTCAACATCTCTTCAGCTCGGAATTACTTAAGTCTTGTTTTCTTTTAGGACAGAATAAAGTAACGTCTAGCCTAGAAGAAGAAACCTGAGTAGTCTGATTGCTCCTACCTTTTGTTTTGGTTTGTTTAAAATCATTCTGAGGATACTGAGATAGGCACTTGCCATCAAGCTGCAGGACCTGAGTTCGATCCCTGGGATCTACATGGTTAAAGGAAAGAACTGACTCCTGCAAGTTGTCCTCTGACCTCTACACATGTGTCATGGTACATACATAAACACACAAAAAAATTAAACAATAAAATTTGATAAATATTTAAAAAATCATTCTGTTACATCTATTCTCCTTATAAACATCACAAAATACCACCCAGCCACAGAGTTAATGCAAGCCTGGGGATCTGCCTGAGACAGTGGACTCCCATAGGCAGCCCAAGGTGGGAAACACTGGTACCAAAGTGGTCAAGAGTGACTGCTGTGCTTTGGGTCACAAGATCCCAAATGTTTGGCATTCCTGGCTTTAATCAGCCATACCAGCAACTTATGATTGACTCAGAGCTAAACGAGCAAGAACGTCACCAGCTGACATGCTCTAGTCTGGAGAGTGATAACAATTTAATCATGCCAAGTTGCCATATCTTGAAATCATGACAAATAGAACAAACTAAAGTGACAAGAGTTTGAGAGAAACACAGTGAGAGACATTGAGTAGAAACACATAGAGGCCATAATGCAATAGCAATGGACAGGCAGAAGCCAGGGACAGAAATGGATGGTGCCAGAAGGGACTCAGCCATGGAAATGGACATGAACAAGGAGAAGCAGAGAAGAAACTCTGAGCCCCAGACTGGATGACTTTTCACCTCAATGACTGGGACCAGAGTGCTGCCACTTTCAGCTCCTGAGGACAGGCTGCATGGGGCCCAGGCTGTTTCCTGATCCGCCATTGTAACTGTACAACAACATGCTACCCACCACTTATGGGAAACTAGTATACATTTCTTGTCACCTAACATTTATAAGTAAAACATTCAGCTGTACGCAACACATAGGTATTTGCTCTTAAGGGAATTCTTAGCATGAGGACCAGGAGCCTTCAAATGCTGACCAAATTAACTGCTTTTCCATTATAAAAATTTTCTAAGTTGACTTTATGAAAATATAATTCAACTCAACACAGAAAATCTGGAAATTACCAAAAAAAATCTTGAAGTAAAAAAAAGAAAAAAAATCACTTACAATCCCCAGAATCAGAGGTGGTGGTGGTAGTGGTGTGTGTTCACTTAAGAGCTTTAAAAGAGGCATAATACTGAGACCCTGTCTGTCTTGGTTTTAGCAGAGGAATAAAACCAATAGATTCCCCAAATCCAGGCTAGTTACAGGAAGCCCAGGAACGGGAACCTGCTTGGTGGGATTTGCAAAAAGCCTTCTTGGAGCAACACATCCTTTTACCCACACTGGATCAGAGCAGTGGAAACACAGNGGAGGTTGGTGACAGGTGTGCACTCCAGAGAGGGACAAATGGGAAAGCTTTGTTATGCTGCCCACAGCTTTGGGGGAAGTGGTTGGGGTCTGATTCACCTGCTCCACACTATGTATGAGGCCACACTGCAGCTACTCCAGCCAAGAGAGCTCTCCAGCAGACACCTCTCATTCTTGCCCAGTCCTCCTTTCCTACCCATCATCCTCTTCTGCCTGGGAAGAGCCAGGAGGGGTCCAAGCAAGGCCAGGGAAGAGAGGAAGCTGCTTACAGTGCAAATAGAAGGGACCAGCTCCTCCTCACCAGGGTAGCCGGCTCCCTGCAGCAGGTGGTGGCTGCCGAGAGGAACCAGCTCTTCCACGGAATCTAGCTGGGCTTAGGCTGAACTGGACATTCTAGTTAGCTTATTGAAATGCAACTGTGCCGTGTATTTTAAAGTGATCAAAGAACTTTNGTTATGTAAGAGTGAAGAGCGAGCTCATGGCAATACTCCTGATTTTNATGTAATAACACTTAAAGGGAATGCAGGAGGTAAAACAAAAGATGCTTTCTGATTTATATACCGCTTCCCCACTCACTCAGTGTGCTTGTTTTCCATTTAAAAAGTGTTCTCACACCATATATACNGCGATATATGTATGCTTCCATTTAGCATTATAGTTAAGAACACTGTTGAACTCTGTCAATATTCCACCATTGTATCTGTTACTATAGTCAGATACNTGAGTTATTTTTAATTTTTCATGGTTATGATATTGACATGAACATATAAAACAGGTTTTGTGCACATCTCCCATTAATTCCGCAGAATCNATTTCTTTGAAGTAGAAGTGGCAAGCCAAAGAAGGAACTTGTTTTAGCTGTTTACAAAACACATCACCAAATTACTCAGGACCTGTCTGTCTCCATGCAAGGGCCTTTTCCCCATGATATTTATTACTATTCTTTCTTTTTTTTGTGGGGGGGGTGGTTTGTTTGAGACAGGGTTTCTCTGAATGGCCCTGGATATCCTGGAACTCACTTTGTAGGCTGGTCTCGAACTCAGAGATCCGCCTGCCTCTGCCTCCCAAGTGCTGGGATTAAAGGCATGCGCCACAGTGTACAGCTTACTATTTTTTTTAATTACTTTAATGTGTGTGTGTGTGTGTGTGTGTGTGTGTGTGTTTTGCTTGTATCAATGTCTGTGCACTGTGTGTTCAGTACCCACAGAGACCAGAAGAGGACATCAGGTCCTTTGAACTGGAGCTACTGATGGTTGTGAGCTGCCACATGGGTGCTGGGAACTGAACTCAGTTCCCTGCAAGAGCAGAAAATACTCAGAAACCCTGATNCATCTCTCTAACCCACCAGTTATTACATTCTTTTAAGTTTTTGTTTATCAGGTAAACCCAAAGACTGAGTTTGTCTGTCCTTNGCTATTGCCTTATTAGAGAGTTGAACATTATGTCATGTGTTCTTCGATAGGAGTAATCTTGTGGCTTCTCTGTTCAGGACCGTCGTTTGCTATTTTAACCCAGGTGTNGTTGATAATATTGGTCCCTTGATGTTCGAGATAAAGCACCAGGGGAACAAACAGCAAGGTTGGCAACACCGGAATTTGCTGAGAGTAGTTNGTGGGTGGGTCTAAGTATCTAGTGGCCTTGCCACTGGAGCATGTCATAGACCTGTGCTGAATGTCACATTCGGTTCATTTAATTTTTATGCTTCTTTGCTTCTTCCTGTTCAGGTTACAGTGCTAAGTACAAAGAGAGGCTTCATGTGGCCCAACTCTGCAGACGATACTGTCAGGACATTCTCATCAATCAAGACTGCCATCTCTTCTCAGGTAGTTGTCCCAGACTGGCATGGGAGTTTAACACTGTCTGAGCTTGTGGGAGGGCGCTGCCTGCATCTAGGTGGTGGGGACGCTCATGGGCTGTTCCTTGGACTGATCAAGTAACTTCTGTCTCGTTTTCCTCCTCACATATGGGACTCCAGTCTTTGTCCCCAGCCCTGCTTCCTTATCTGATGTTGTCTGCCCTTATTCTCTCATTAAACCCTGTTTGCCTAAAGTCTTGGTCATGCCCTCTGTGCTACTTTCTAAGTTTCTCTTTTGCTTGCTATTCCCTTTTCATGGGACAGTCTTTGTCCCATGACTTGACTCAGTGCTGCCACCTAGCTAAAGTTTTAAAAACTGTCTTTTTGACTAGGGGGGAAATCCATTTCAACCTTAACAAGCTTTATCATTGATAATGATGGTATGAAGACACTGGGGAATTTAGGATCTGTTGGTGGGTAAAGACGGATGTAACCTAGAACATGAAAGATCTTGTATAACAGAAAGCCAAGACTCTTGGTTTAGGATCACAAAGGAGGGTAGGATTCATTCTAGATAATATGAATATGAGCCTTTAAAGACAGAGCCAGCCTTAGTGGGGTTTAAACTCCATTAGAACACCACCTGAAGCTGCCAGTGACTATCAGCCGTGAAGATCATTCACAGTGAGGGACTGGAAGGTATTTNAGTGGTTGTGGTGAGGGCTGCCATCCCTGCAGAGAACAGTCTGAACAGAAGAAAAGAATTGGGGGCTTCTTTGGGGGTTTTGTTTTGCTTTGTTTGTGATTGAGTGGTCTACAATTTTTATTTGCTAGCTTTGCTTCTGAAAGCTGTTCAAATTTATTTGTGGAAATCAAATCATTATCTATTAATATTTTCACAGTTGTCTTGTGTTGTTAGGCTATAGGTAAGATTTCTCCAAACTCTTAAATTCTCTCAGCTACTTAACAGATGTAAGATCATAATCTTACTTAATACAGTAGGATTATGTAAGTCTTCTGGAAACTTCTAATACAACCACGTAAGATTGCTGGGGGTAGTGAGGATGANTTTTCTTTTTGTGTTCTGTGAACCAGTTATTCATAGGAAAGCACTGGCATTCTGGGGAATTGCTTTCTGATGCAACTGATTCAACAGAAAGCCAGAAATGAGAGAAAGATGCTACAAAACCTTTAATGAATGCTTAATCTTTCAGAGGTTATTGTATTTCTTTCCTACTTAAAATTTACAGAGTTGAAAAGTAAAATGNAACAATCCACTCAAATCTCATTCTTTATACATGCCAGGTTGTTAAAAGTAGTGGACATTTACCAACAGTTACTGAAGGTAAATAGGAATGCTGGGAAGGGGGAGGAGGAGAGGTAGGACAGAAGCTCTAGGTTAGAGGAGACAGCAGCTACCACAGACAGCAAGCACCAAGTCTGTTTAGGGCTTTAGTTTCCAATAGGAACATGAATAGTTTTTCTGAAGTGAAGATTACATATTCCAACTATGAATTAAACTTTGATAAGTGTGATATTCCATCCAGTGGAAGAGCAACAAGCCAAAATTAGAACTCATTTTCTGCAACTGTGTTCTACATATACATGCCAGAGCTGGGCCTGCAGTGACAAGCAATGACAAGCCATGACAATTAGCGATCATTTCCCCAGCCATGTTCTACATATCCTCACTGTTGCTGAGCCTGCACGGCCAGCCTTTTTGCAGCAGGTTTCCCAATAAGCTTAGTTCCCATCCACGTTTCTGTCTCCCAAGCTCCACTTCACCACAGTCTGTACCACTCACCAGTCAGGAGCAGTCCAATAGTACATAAATTGTCAAAGGGCAGAGCATCATCAGACTTTTAAAAGTAGCCTGGGGCATACAAGCAGTTCTAGAACAGCCTAGGTTACAGAGTGAGATAAAAACAAGGAAGGAAGGAAAGAAGGACGAGAGGGAGGGAGGGAGGGAAGATCGGAGAGAGGAAGGAAGGAAAGAAGAAAGAGAGAAATTATTTAAATTCATATGTCATGTCTTTCCAATNCATTATACACATTTCTTGGGCCTTGTATTTTGCATTAACAATATCAAGTTGCATACCTTATATAAATAATAGGTCTCAAAATATTTGCAGAGGATCTCATATCTTAATGAGTAAAAATGCTGCTCATCCTGCTTCCATAAAACTCTGGGGCTAAGTTAAGCAAATGNACATGCTCATGAACTTGAAGCAGGTGTCTCCTCCTCACCAGGTCTGCTGGATCTCATTCTTAGCCTTGCTGCTTTGACACCTGAGGTGTGCGTTCAATATATTTAAGCTAAGTCTGGATTCACCAGTTTGAATGCTCTGGGGGCTTCACACAGGTGAATGGCCACCTACCTGGCTGGTGCTGGGGCGCACACAGACTGACTGCTTNGCCTCTCTCCTCAGTGACTCTGCATGAACTTCAAAAGTGACATCTTCGGTGCCCTATGCTGGGAAGCAGGATGTATTGAGGTGGGGGATTTCCCACTCCCTGGATGAACCACATTTCTGTCCATCCCNTCTGGAAAGGGACAGAGCTGCTGGAAGGGAAGCTTGTTGCTTGTTAGGGAGGACAAATGGCTGGAATGAGGAGTCCTGGGCTTTTGTCTGGTTTTATTTGAAGGGGGCTGTCTCAATTAGCTGGTCATAATTATTTTGCTTAGAGGGAAAAAAAACAGAAATAAATCTTCCTACTGAAGTCCAAAGCCAAAGGAGAGGAACTGAAAGGACCTCTGTGTTCCTCTGGCTAGCTGGTCACCTGCTGTTTGACAGGCTGTTCATCATGGCTTGTACTTGTGATGGCTTCTGTCCCCTCCTCTACTGTTGGATGCCTGCTTTCAGCTTCTCTCCCAGTAGTCCCTCCTAGGCCATCTGGAGCTGGGGGACAGTTCCAGACTTCTTTGCCAGAACGCTGCCTGGAAATGAGTCCACTCTTCCCTCACCTCCAGTCCTGGCCACAGGTCTAAGACATTGTGGATCTCAATTGCCAAGGTAATGTCTAAATATTTCANAGAGATGACCACCAGAATGCAGCTTCATTAGCTGTCCTTGGACTCGAAGTGTACAGCCTGTTTGGACCCACTGGATTCAATGTAAACATTGAACTGGACCCCAAAACCTCATCAAAGCCTGAAACCTTTATTTACCCATAACCCCCTTTACCAGTTCTCCTTCAGACAAGACCTGCAATTTAACTTTCCGATATTTCTTGAATCTCTTCCCTTTACTTAATTCCTAGTCAAGACCTCTGTCTTGTTCCATTTTGTGTTGCTATAACAGAGTGCTGCAGATGGGAAATTTGTTTCTCATAGTTTTAGTGACCGGGAAGTCCAAGTGCAGTGCATCAGCATCCCGCAGGGACCCTCATGTTGTCNTCCCATGGCAGAGGGCAAAGAAGCAAGAGGAGAGCATGAGAGAGCAAGCAAACCAGAGAAGTCCAGTTCTCTCTCTCTCTCTCTCTGTGTGTGTGTGTGTGTGTGTGTGTGTGTGTGTGTGTGTGTGATAGGATCTGTGTATCCCAGGCTGATATCAACTTGCTGTGGGACTGTGAATGACCTTGAATTAATGGTCTTCCCACATCTATCTTCTGAGTATTGGCATTATGGGTATGTGCCAATGTGCCTGGTCTACGTAGTGCTGGGATGGAACCCAGGGCTTCATGCATGTTAGGCAAGCACTCTACCAACTGAACTACATCTCCATCCNCCAAACTTACTTTTAGACCAAGTCCCCCTCCTCAATAATGAAAGTTTATTCAGATGGACATAGTCCTTACGGCCCAGTTAACCTCTATCGGATCCCACCTCCCAGCATTACAGTATTGGCCAATAAGTTCCTGACACATGAGGACATCAAACTTTTGTACAGAATTCTCCTGAATCCAGATTGGACCCATTGCTACCTACCTACAAAGAAACTTTGACGTCATTATTCTACTGCTCTAAATATGTCCATGGTTCCCCCTTNTCTTCTGTTTTATCAAGCCAAGGGTTCTTGGCATAGTANGGGGCTTTCCATGACCCATCTCTGCCTCCTAACTTGCTTCTTACTTTGTATCCTGGTGACCTGCCCTCTGCATTCTGGCTGCACCTCACTGTGGTTTTCCACATAGCTGAGTCTTGCCAACATTACTCATTGTATGTCCAGGACCCTTCCCGCCTCTACTCACCCCTCATCTCTCTCCAGACTCAGTTCAGACATCATCTCCTCCAACATAGTATTCAACAACCTCTGGGCTCCTATATACAACTGTGGTCATTTACCACATAGTAGTGAATATATAGTTGGCCCTCCCTATTCCTGGGTTCTACACCCATGGATAAAAAAAAATGTTTGAGGTGTCTTGTTAGGGAAAGGAAAGAACAAAAGAAGTGGATAAAAAAAAAACATGCATTAACAATATTTGAAAATCATATTAAATCTGTATGAAACACAAAAACTTTTTAGTAATTCTTCCTTAGACAACATAGTCTAACAATTTTCATAGCATTTAAATTGGGTTAAGTTTTATAAGTAATCAAAAAGTGGCTTAAGGTAGGGTGGTCCATGGGTTGTATGTAAATACTGAATCATTTTAAACAAGGGACTTCAGCATCTGTGGATTTTGGCATCTGATGGGGATGGTGCTGGCCCCAATCCCCTATGGATATTGAATACTGACTATATGGTACTTAAATCCTGCATCTTCAGTATGTTGAAAGATTTTACAGAGGAGTTTTGTATCTCTGCAGCTAGGAACATAATAAGAGCTCAGATACACCTGCTGACAGAATGAGTGCTTGCTGCTGCTGTTGTTACTGAATTCTGATGCCAAAAAAAATCTATCCCATAATGCTGTTGTCAAAGAGAGGAACAGAGCTCTCCAACCTCTGTTCTCTGGTGCTATGAAGCACTAAAAGGAGGAACCTGAACCCCGAATCTGTGATGGGTTTCAGAGATAATTGCCATAACAGCCAAATAGAGGTGCTGGTCACCCCTGTAAGCTCTAAAGGNAGGAGGTGAAGTTGTAATGTTGATGGTTGCCTGACTTATGCTCCCAAACTCCTGCCTCCTAGGAAGAAAAATTCCAAGGCAAAGAAGGAGACTGGCTGTGGGTTACCTCCTGGCATGACCTACTCATGGAGGGTACAGTCCTCAGCTGTAGGAGGCTGTCGCCCATGGGTGCCCGCANTACCACAGATANGCAGTCAAAGTGAGTGGGAGACAAAGGACATTGGTACTACCTACATCATAAAGCCGCTCCTGGGGTTCAGAAGATAGCTCAGTCAGTAGAGTGCTTGCCTTACATCCATGAAGAACCAAATTTGATTCCTCAGAACTCATACTTAAAAATCTATGCACAGTGGCATACACTTATAATCTCAGTCCTGGGGAGGCAGAGACAGACGGGTCCCTGAGGCTTAGCCTACTCAGATCCCAGCCAGCAAAAGACTGTCTCAAAATCCAGGTGACTGGTTCCTGAGAAACACTACCTGATGTTAATCTCTGGCCTCCAATGAGTGTAACACACACAAGCACACACACGAACATAAATTAAAACAATCTCTGTTATGTCGAGGGGCCACTGTTTGGAATTTGAAGTATTTACACTATTTGCAAATTGGTTTTTAGATATGTGCAATTTTTTTTAAATAAAAAATTACACAGGCTAGGGAGGTGGTTGAGCCAGTAAAGGCTTTGCCATGCAGGCATGAAGCCAGAGTTCGAATCCCCAGAATGCAGGCAAATGCTGGGTAGGCATGGCAGCCCACCAGTAAATCCCAGTGCTTAGAGGATGGAGGTNGGGAAATCCCAAAGCAAACTGGCCAGTCAGTCTAGCTTAATGGACAAGCTCCAGGTTCACTTAAAAAAAAAATAATGTGGGCAGTGACTGAGGAAAGTTTCTGATGTTAGCTTCTGACCTCCACCCATGCACACACACATGCACACAGTACTTTTATGTGTTGGTTTATCCCAGTAGACTCTCCTCAAAAGCACAGAAAAAGTGTTACATGTCAGCATCCGAGGAAGTAAGAAGAAAGCTGGGAAGAAGCCAGAAGCAGAGGTCAACAGAACCTGGAGAAGGTGGGATCTACCCTGGCTTTGAAGGTAGAGACAGCTAACCTGGAAGGGAAATGTTACTCATAAATGTTTAAAGGCATCTGCCTGGATGGCAGAGACTAGGTAATTAACCAGCTGTGGAGAGACATGACCTAATTTATTGGCCTCTCCAGTTGCCTTCTCTGGAGCCAGTGCTATACAGCGACCTACAGTAAGAATGGACCGTGATGAGTGGGTAGGGAGATTGCTTGAAGACATTGAAGGGGTGGCCATGCTCTTATTTACACAGTCCCTAATGGAGCATAGGGCCATTGCCAACCCCCTCCCGCACACATAGGAGTATTTCTTTTTAATGCAGTGAGGACTAAAATACCAATAGCTACTTAGAGACAACTCTCAGCAAGAAGAGACCTTGCATGGCTCCTGCTCCTGTAGAGGAACTTCTAAGCTGTTGTGTACCCATGTCCTCCAAATGGAAACATTCCTTCCTAGAGGGATGTCCTTTAAGACTCTGGAAGTCAATGAAATTCATAAGCCCAGGGAGCTCCTAAAACTTGGAAGACCACGAGGCACTTTCCTAAGGTTATATTCACAGTAACAACTGCCAGGGAGAGGAGACTGACCCAGCTCAGTCAAGCAAGCCATTCAAGGAGTTCTGGGGATGCAGCTTTCCTGCTGACTGTCTATCCTGGTGTGGGCTTTTCAGGGATGCAGCTGCCTTCAGCACCCCACATTCTGTAGCTAGCCCCACATCCAGAGTCCTGCTAACTCACTGGTTTAGTAAACTAGACCTCTCTGGAACGGTTTCTTTGATCGGTTGTTAGTGCTTTATCTGGGCTGAGTAGGTGTTTGTCCACATCACCCCAGGGAAAGCCATGCAACACAANTGCAAGCTCAAGTACAAGTGTTATGTATGATACAGTTGACGAATTAAAATCACCCTCATATTTACACAATCCCTAACGTCAGTTTTTATATATCTTCATGGCATTTGGGAGAAGAGAGCCACACACAAATACACAGCAGTCATTTAAGAATAGGAACTGAACGCAAGCACTTGACAGCCANAGTGAAGAACTTCTACACCCTGTAGTGGGGCTTAAGGAAGTCAGTTCTTAGGGCCAGGACCTAAGCAGCTTGTGGCCCTCACAGCCTTTGTGTGTTCAGTAACCTGCCCTTGGGGAGGGGATATATTAAAAACAATGAAAGCAAACAGCTCTGGGGGCAGAAGGTAATTTTGATCCAGTCAAGCAACTATAAGTTAGAAAATACCAGAAACAAAGTTCATCATGTTTGCAGCAGGCATAGTCCTCTCAACAGGTCCATGCCAGGACCCCGGGCGTCTTCCTCCCTAGCACAGGATTTCCTGAAATATTAGCAGTCTCCCAACTCATGCAAGGGAGTGGAGTGTAGGAAAGATGGGACAGTTGAAGTACATGATGCAAGTGCCCAGGAGGCCTGTCAGATCCCTTAGCATGCATTAGTCTCATCTGAGGAGCTTTAAAAAGGCCTGCTCCACATGCCTGGCCCTGTAAACTGATCAAAACCCCATGGTCAGGAGGTCATAGGCTCCAGGGGGAGCTATGGCTGTTGTTTTGCTAAGTGGAATTGTTAGAAACGGCCTTAAATACTTATGGTTATACTCATAGATTAGCACTGTCCTCAACGTGGCCGGAGAAGCTTCTTTCTGCTGTGGAGAGCGATACACATTAACAAAGAGCTGAGAATAAGTGGAGGTTGAGTGCATAGCCATAACTAGGACATCTATACCCCCCCCTCCTCAAAGGCTAACAAAACGTTGCCAAAAAAGGGAAGGAAAGAATAAGAGTATGGGGAAATGTGCTGTGAATGCTATGTGGTCGACACAACATGTCTGTCGCACTGAGGAGCGCATTACAGCTATGGTTATCTGTGTAAGACCCACACAAGAGCAAATCTACAAGATCAGCCAACGTCCCAGCTGGCAGCACTAATTAGACTCANNGGGTTCGGGGAACATGCATGAGGCAGGAGCCTGTGTTGTTATATGTCCAGGAGGAGGTGGGGCAGGGGTGGACAGGATCAAGATACATTGTATACATGGATGAAACTGCCAAAGAATAAATGATGTTGTCACAGCCTTGTCCAAGAAAGAAACACATTCTGCACCTAGGAACATGCTGAGCCTCGGCACGCTAAGGCCAGACGAAAATGATCTGTGCTACAGGCTTCTCAGCTCAGGAGCTGAAATGGGCTTTTCTTGAGATGTAAGGGATTCTTATATTTCCATATTTTTCATACTCCTTTGTCTTTGTTCTCCTTGGTGATCTACTAAGCAAAACCTCCTATCGCTTATAAACATGGTTTGATGATTGTATAATATTGTTGCATGTAGTTGCTCCTAATAAAAGCCCAGCACACAAGGCACACTGGGTCCTTGAAGCTTCTGGTAGTCTCCTTAGAATCTCAGCCTCTCTAACAAGAATTTACATTCCAAGACTCTGTGGTTTCTTCATGAACTGAGCTTCACATCCATGGCAAGTGGAACCCTAGAACCTCAAATACTAAATAAAGAAGAAAAGAAGAAGAAAGACAGAAAGAAAGGAAGGAAGAAAGGAAGGAAGGAAGTCAGTTAATACTGAGGTGGGGCCTGGCATTGGCAGTTTTGAGAGTTTCTTAAATCACTGACATTTCAGCCACAGCTAAGAATCACCATGGCCTAAGACATGTCATCATAGATGCCAAACATACACAGCAGATGTGTCAATGGCCTTGATGTGCAAGTAGACACACAGAGAGAGAAGGTGAGTGCACAGCAAGTCTCCTTAGATAGGCAAGTCTTGTGTCCACCACAACAGCATTGCATTATTTCAGCTGAACCCAATGGTCTACAACCTCTGTTTAGACACGAAGCACCAAGCTTCACCCAGGAGAGACTTCAGAGTGCGTGCTTGGCCTCACTCAGAGCAGCCGATTAGGGATGTAAGTGACTAGCATGACAGTTACGACCTTCACCCAGAATCTGAACCAAGGAGAACCAGCCAGTTGGAGGACACAGAGTCAAAGGCATCCTGGGAGAAGGGGGTTTGGGCTGTGAGCAGCCTGTGCCCGGAGGTGTCCCGGTTTCAAGTCCTTCAATTTTCAGTTTCAGACCCAGAGCCTCCAGTACTAAGGTGCCCTGAGTCTACGCTCAAAACCCTTGACTTTTGCATGTATGATAGTGTCTGGGCACAGTCCCTGTTCCACACAGAAGGGAACAAGTCCACAGGGACTGCTCCACCCAGAAGAGAGCAAGGCAGAAAGAAGCAGCAGGTTGTGGAAGCCACAGCAGAATAGGGCAACTCCAAAAGCGCACAGTGTAGGGAAAGAACAAAGGACGGGATGTGGACAGCAGTGTTACATGTGAGGGAAGTTCCCGAGAGCTGTCAGGCAGGGTAGCAAACGTGAATGAGCAGTGTGAGGAGGAAGACTCTAAAGGACATCAGAGGAGAGGCAAAGCCATGGAAGGGAAGAAGAGATGGACATGAGCTACTGGGAGGGGACACCTGTCCTCTGCTTCCAACTATGGCCCCGCAGAAACTGTTAGATTAGGATAGAAGAGGAAAGTCAGGGGTTTGCTCCCTTCTCATGACTGACTTATGATGGGGAATTTCTGCAAATGGCCTTCTTTCACCATCTCCAAATCCTGGGTCACACCCGCCATGGTTCCTGCTTCTTTTGCAGGACCTAGAAGCTTAGAGAACACCATCCAGTCCTCTTGTGCCCCTAAACAGTGAGTTTTAGAGCTGGCTTGCACTGGCTCTCATTATTAAATATTCAGGAATTTTACAAGCAGGTTGGCTAACACACCGAATCAGAAGTTTGTTTTTTCTTCCCCACTACTTGAGAAGACCCACTTTCCAGCATGTTTTGGCTTCTATAGCCTCTGTGGTACAGGTTCCACGTACTGCCCTCTTCTGACTCACCATCACTTTTCCCCATTGGTTCTTTTGGTCACCATTTGGCCAGTTCACTACCTTACACACAGAGTAGTTTCTGATTTCCAGTTGGAATCCAACCGATTCCCAGAGGAGGGACAAGAATGAGCCGGAGATGTCCAGAAGGTGCCTCTAGTTTGGATATGAGGTGTAAGAAAGGGGTCTCCTGGCAGCAAGGGCANGGACAGCAAGCAGGCACCCTGCTAAATCCCCAAGGGACGGAAAACTGCTCTGATTACAGCAGCCGCGGTTCTAAGATGTGGCAACTTNCCCATCCAGCTTTGCTTTCCGCCACCCTCTCTGCATCTCATGAGAAGATGGAGGACTGAGAGGGGACTCCATGAACTAGATAGCATAAAGAGGGCTCAGGCACGGTGGCATCTGCCTGTAACCCCAGTAAAACAGTGATTCTAAGTTACCCGTGAAAAGATGTGTGTGTGTGTGTGTGTGTGTGTGTGTGTGTGTATTCCCAGAGCAACCACCAAAAAATTATATACAGATAAACAGGAAAAACTTCAGAAAAAAATCGAAAAGAATACTTAAAAATGCCACAAGGGGGCCAGTGAGAAGGTTCAGAAGATGAAGGCGATTGCCACCGAGCTTGAGGACCTGAGTTTGATCCTTGGGACCCACAGGGAACCAGCTCGTTCAAGTTGTCCTCTGACCTCCACATTGTGTGCTATGGAACATGTGCACCCCCTTTCCACACATAATTAATAAAAAAATATTTAAAATATTTTAATGTTCCAGCAAGAGAGGAGAAAATGAGGAATAAAAAATTAACAAACAGGAAACAAAATGCTAGACCTAAATAAATGCACTCATGCAATGATAGTGTCAGTATGCCAAAAAAAGACACTATTAATGTAGCCTCTAAGAAACACACGATAGCGACCTTATATACATAAATGTGATAATTTAGGCAAAATGGACTCATTTCTCTGAAACCATGAACTATACAACTCATGCAGGGTAATCTAGCTGGAAAAGCTTGGTATCATAAAAGAAATTTAATTTATAATTAAAACCTTTGAGAATGCAAAACTCCATTCCTGGGACTTTTACCAAATGCTTATAGAAGAAGCTACAGGACTAGGAGAGAAGAGAATCCATAACAAAGATAGATTTAGTCACCATTAAAACACAAAAATCAGCCGGGCAGTGGTGGCACACACCTTTAGTCCCAGCACTTTGAAGGCAGAGACAGGCAGATCTCTGTGAGTTCAAGGCCAGCCTAGTGTATAGAGTGAACAGGCTCCAAAGCTACACAGAGAAACNCTGTCTTGAAAAACAAAACAAAACAAAAAACCGAAACAAACAAACAAAAGCAAAAAACAAAAAAACAGACATAAATCATTAGCATGGCATAGTGGTCCATGCCTGTAATCCCAATGTTTGGAAAATGGGTCAGGAGGATCAGAAGTTTGAGGCCAGCCTGGGCTACAAAGTATGAAGATAGCCTGGTCTACACATAAGACTGTCTCAAAGCAAAGCAACAGGATATATAAAAGATAATATCAGTATCTTTCACCAATCCAGATGCCAAAACCCACAAGGAAACATTAGCAAACCAAATTTTAACTATAATAGCAATACACTCTTGACCAATGGGGCTTACCTTGAGAATGTGCCTGTGTGCTAGCCTGATGGTAAGAAAGTACTGCAACAAATATCATAATAAAGAAACTGTGTGGCTATAGATAGATTTATGGTCCTACAGTTCTGGAGGTCAAGATCTAAGTGGGGCAGGCTCTGCTTCCTCCAAAGGTGACAGACAATGACCACCCCTGTTCCTGACCATTCTTTTTCTCTGTAACTGTAATGGCAGTCACCACATGGCTTCTCCCTTATGCCTGCTCAGTGTGTCCAGATTTTTTTAAAATGAGGATATCAGCATCATTACAGTAGGATTCACCTCAGTGATCCCATTTTCAGTCATCTACCTATGTGGAAGTCCTCTCTCCAAAGGCCACACTGAGAGACTGGAGGTTAGACCAGCATGCATTTTNAAAAAAAACACAGNTCATTCTGCAATAGCAACGTATTGGTATTTTAAAGGTGGTTACTGTAAACACCATATCAAGTCTAAAGACGTAAAACTGCATGATGCATTAACTGGTGTCTCCAAAGCATTTGATCAAAACTCTCAGCAGCAAGAAATAAAATCTGATGCAGAGCATCTATCAGAAAAGCGTAACCAGCATCACACTTAATGCTGAAAGACTGAAGACTCTGAGTCAAGGCCAGGATGTGTAGCTCTACAGCCCTGCTCAATGCCATGTTGGAATCTCCAACTAATATTAGGCAAGAAGGAAAAAGGCCATACCTGCCAGACAAGAAGAAACAAACCACCTCTATGTGAGTTTAGCAGAATGTTGAGACATAAGATCCTTAGTGTGGATTTGCACTAACAACATACCGGTAAATCTAAGATTCTGATACAGGAAAGTAAAGGAACTTAATAGGCAATAATTGTTTTTATAATTTTGCTGTTAAGATTTACTATAAAGCCATGGGAATCAAGTAGTATTTATTAAGGAAAATACAAGTAGTATTTATAAAGCCATGGAAATCAAATGTAGTGTTTATTAAGGAAAGAGCATATAGTTAATAAAGTAGGACAGAGTCTAAAAACACAACCCAATATGTATATTTACCAAGGCATAGAAGCAGGTCAGTAAAGGAGGGGCTTTCTAAGAAATATATTGGGATAACTGGGCATCCATAGCCAGGAAATAAAGACCAAACTAAACTGCATACTATGTATGAAAATGTTTCAAAATGGAAACATATAAGACATAAAACTCAAAAGAAAATCCCTTTAAACCATAGGAGAAAGATTTCTGTGCTCTTGTGTCTGGCAAGAGTTCTCAGAATGCTACCAAAAGCACAATTCTCAAGAGAAAACTTTGTATATTGGATTTCATCAAAATGAATTTTTTTTTGTTCTACAAAGATGCTATGAAACAAGCTACAGTCAGGAAGAAAATGCTTGTAAAAGCCTATATTCTACAAAGGATGGTGTCCAGAACATACAAAGAAATTAAAAAGAATCAATAGTAAGAAAATGAACAACACAAAAATATGCAAAAGATTTGAAAAGACATCAAAGAGAACAGATGAAAGGCAGATAACTACATGAAAATGTTTACCATCATTAGTCATTAAGAAATGCAAAATAGAATATGATAATGCCACAAACTTATGAGACAGGGTAAAATGAAAACATTGAGAACATTTGATATCCAATATTAGACTTCCCAGCTTCAGACCTGTGGACAATAAACTTCTTAGGTTTATAGATTACCCAATCCAAGGTATTCATTTTATTATAGTAGCCTGAGTAGCTAAGACAAGACCTGGAGCTCTCATATTCTATTAATAGAAATGCAATATGTTACAGCTATTAGGGAAAATAACTTAGAAAATACTGTATGAATTCAAGAATAGGATCTGGCAAGTTCATTCCTTGTAAAAACAGGCCAATCTGGGATATAGAAAGGGATCCTGCCTCAAAAATAAATAAAAAGCTGGGAAATGGCTCAGTGGATAAAAGCCCTTCAAGCCCATATCTCTGGAACCCACAGAAAAGCCGAATGAGTGACTTGTACCTGTGAGCTCAGCACTGCCGTGGGAAATGGGAGGCAGAGAGAGCAGAAGTTCCTGGAAGTTCATGGGCCAGCTAGCCTGGCATATAAGCAGCAGAAATAACAAGAGAGACCTCAAAAGCAAGGTGGAAAGGAAATTAAATATCATTCCTAAGAGGTAACTCTTTCAACAGTCTGGAGACTAGCCTTATGAAAAGTGTATATAGAGGGCCAGTGACATGGCTCAGCTGGAAAACACCTGTCTCCAAGTCCGACAGCCTGAGTCCACCCCCTGGAGAGAACCAACTCCTACAAGTTGTCCCCTGACTTTCACACAAGTACTGGGGCACACATGCACACATAAATAAACGATCTCAAAACTTTAGATGCACATAGGGCCAGAGAGATAGCTCATTGGGTAAAGGTGTCTGCCCCCAAGCCTGACAACCTGAGTTTGATCCACGAGACCTACATGGTGGACTGAGAGAGCAGACTTCTGCATATTGTCCTCTGACTTCCACACATGTACTATGATATTCACCTGCAACCCCTCCAAACAAATAAATAAAATACAAGATAGTGATGTTAAAATGTGCAATATGCATTTTTAGTGTGTATATGTAAGTGTGTGGCTGGGTGTGCCTACTGAACTTGTCTGTTTTCCTCAATCCCTTCTCTACCTTATCTGTCTGCCTGTCTGTCTGTCTATCTGTCTATGTATGTATGTATGTATGTATGTATGTATGTATCTATCTATCTATCTATCTATCTATCTATCTATCTATCTATCTATCTATCTATCCATGTATCTATGTATCTATGTATCTATCTATCTATCTATCTATCTATCTATCTATCTATCTATCTATCTATCTATTTTGGCAAGATCTCTCACTGAACCTGAAACTCCCTGAATAGCTAGACTGGCTGGCAAGTGAGACTCAAAGATTGTCACCCAGGAAACGTACAAAAAAGAAATCACTGGGATATTTGTGAGACACGCCTTTAGGTATGTCTGTGGGGGTGTTTCCAGAGAGGGTTAACTGAGGGCAGAAGGCTGGCCCTGGCTGTGGTAGACATCATCCCATGGCTGGGTTCTGGACCGACCAAAAGGGAAAGAGAAGGCTAGCTAGCTGAGTACTAGCGTTCTCCTTTCTCGGCCTCCTGGTCTTCCAACATGTAAGGAACTACAACCCCTGTTCCCATAACCATGAACTCCATCACACCTTCTCTGTCATCATGGACACTACCTTCTCCAGCTATGACCAAAGTAAATCCTGCCAAGCATTAGCTGCTTTTGGTCACAGTGATAAGAATAGTAGTAACCACTAAAACTACCTAGGGTGGTTATGTTTTCTATTTCCATACTCAATGGAAATAGCAAGGGTTTTTAAGATGATAAGTCTCAGCTGTGGTTTTACTCCCAGCTGGAGGAGTGAGGGAGTCACTTCAATTCTTTTTTTTTTTTTTTAAGATTTATTCTTATTTATTATGTATACAGTCTTCTACCTGCATGTATCCCTGCAGGCCAGAAGAGGGCACCAGATCTCATTATGGATGGTTGTGAGCCACCATGTGGTTGCTGGGAATTGAACTCAGGACCTCTGGAAGAGCAGCCAGTGCTCTTAACCTCTGAGCCATCTCTCCAGCCCCTTCAATTCTTTTTGTAGCANGGAANGCAGCAGTGCACGGCGATGCTGTGCAGACGCACACCAAACACACAACTTCCCGGCTTGCTGGTGTTATCTCAAGCTATCTACTATGTGCTGTTAAGATTCTAATGGGAATGGAGATTGAAAATATTGCGAGAATTTGGAAAAATGTAGGTGCCCAGCAAGCATCAGCCTTCAGTACAATTATTGTTAGCTATTTTTGCCTCAAAATTTTTTAAAAATTTTATTTTATGTGTATGAATGTTTGGCTGCAAGTATGTATGTGCACTGTGTACATGCACAGTGCCTGTGGAGGTCAGAAGGAGGAGGCAGATACCTAGAAACTGGAGTCATAGATGTTTGTGAGCCACCATGTGCTGCTGTAAACCTAGGTCCTCTGCAAGAGCAGCCAATGCTCTTAACTACTGAGCCAACTCTCCAGCCTCTATTGTTAGCTTTCAAGAAAGAAACACAGAAATTTCTTCTTGATCAGATTTAGGATGAAAATATAAGCAAATATATAAAAGTCCATACAGATGTAAATATATACAGATAAAGACATAGACATTCAATATGGGAAAAATGAAAGTTATTAAGAACCAGATCGATCTTGGATCACATTTTAGATTTTTACTTTGTGAACTAAAGGACCCCGGGCAAGTGTCTTGACCTTGTTAAGTATCCTAATACTTGTCCCAGGGAATGGCTGTGACTATTATCCAACGTTGACAGGAAAAATAATTCTAAGATAGACCCAGATTTGAATTCTGATTCTATTGCTTACTTTAGACAAGATACTCAACCTTTATGAGTAGTTTATTTCTCTGTGAAATGGAAATTAATAACTGTGCCTGACATGGTTATTGGGAAGATTCATTAAATCTGTACAGCACACTTAGTGCAATGGCCAGTATACAGTATGTGTCTAATAAATGTTAGCTGTTATTATTATGACAATAATTACTATTATTATATAAAAGGCAGTACTTAATAAAGGCTGATATGGCTATCTCTTCTTACTTAAGCCTCCTACTGATGAGAAATATCTAAGAAATGGATAACTGGGCCAAAGGCAAGGTTATCCAAACTGTGCTTTTGGTCACTAGAGTTGGCTGCAGAGATGGCTCAGCAGTCAAGAGTGCATGCTCATTTCGCAAAGGACTCAAGTTTGGTTCCCAGCACCCACATCAGGCAGCTTACAGCCACCTATAACTCCACCTCTGGAGGTTTCCATGCCCTCTTGGGGTTTCTATGGATGCCAAGAATCACATGCACAGATCCACACACCAATATGCATTATATGCACAATGAAAAATAATAAAAACAAATCTTTTGGAATGGGCTTGAAATCCACTTAAGACACTAATAACACACATATTATGGGTATCTCAAAGTTAACTTTCCTTTCTGGTTGTAACTCAACATTTCCCCATCTCTTATTTCCCCATTGCTTATTGCTCATGTATATTCAAGTGTGATTGGTCTGCTTCTCTCTCTTGCCTGTTCATCAGCTTGAATCTTGGTGGTTCCCTTAAAATTTTGAATGAACTTCCTATATATCAGAAACATTGTAATAGTAAGTACAAATTCTCTCCCAGAAACTGGGACCAAAGAAGTCAAGTACTGATGAACATTAGGGGACATCTCTGCCTGGCCAAGAACACTTGGGAGTGGGGGAGGCATCCATCTCCTACATTGGGACTTCAACTATTCCTATAGCTCTAANATCCATGTCTGAGCCTCTCTGGCCCTGTGTAACAGTATTATCCTATTTCTAACTATAAGAATTCTTTTTAGTTGTCTGTTGACATCATAAACCTATCAGAAATACAGGTGAATCCATCATGTCTCTCCAACAGCTAACTTGCCAGACTCCCCCATCTAGTCCCTTACTGTCCTATCCAAGAGATCTTGAAGCTGGTTCTGAGGAAGTGTAAAGGCCCCAGCATCTCTCAGACAGGCCCTTTGAGCTGTTTGAAGTTACAGTCTGGGAACACATAAGTCACCTATCCTGAGTTTTTATTTGGAAAATACAATGATCATACTTTTCAAGATAATGAGCAGAGGAGACAGTTGGGTTCCATGCTATCCTGGGCCCTTTTTGCAGGTCACTGTGTGCTACAGAGATGAATGGACATGGGCCTGGAGCAGGGTAGGTGATCCCACGAAGATGTGAGTATTCAACAGTGGGAGCCAGGAAGTAAGCAGGAGAAAAAAAGGTGCCAGAAGTCATTGCTTTGGACATTTGGTCCAACCATCTACTTTCCTGAAATATTTTTATATGTCAGCGGTGGTGATGTTTCAAGCTGTTTGGACAACTGTTTTAATAGTTTTAGCAGTTTGATTTTCGTACTAGCATTGTGGCTCTTTCTGTTGGTGCTTCACTTAGGACGTGAGCATCATGAAATCAGATGTGTTGCAGCCTTCCTCCTAACACCTAACCTTTCAGCATTTGCCACCTGTGCATAGACCCATTTCCCCTAAAGTCAACTGGTGTGGGCAACATGAATTGTGGTAGAGAAATCACAAGGCAAGGGTTGAGACAACTCTAAAACTACTTTGAAGGAGCAGGAGGGATGGCTAGGGGATAAGAGCACTTGCAAGCATGAAGACTTGAGTTTGGATCTCAGCACTAGTGGATATAAAAAGCCAAGTGTGGCAGATGCTTATAACTCCAGAGATGTGAGGGACAGAGGCAGGAGGATTGCTGGGGATTGCTGGCCACCAGCCAACCTAGAGCAAGGTTCAATGAGAGACCCTGTTTCAAAGAAAAGACAGAGAGTGATAAAGCAAGACACTAGCCATCTTCCTCTGGCTTCCAGGACTGTTCAGACACATACACAAGTGCATACACCTCACACACATATGCCACACCCAGACAATATAAACACAACCATAATAATTAGTATAAAGATACCCTACATCTCCTTCCTCCATTTTCCTTCAGCTGTCGTATTTTACATAACTCTAATACAGTACAAAATAATTTCCCTTGAATGGAATTTAAAATAAATTTTATCACTATTTCTAAGACTACCAGTTTGTATAAATACTGCCAGTGGAGTTCCCAAGACTATAATTTAAAAAGGGCCAAGTTGATACCTAAATGCAAGCCCTCCTCCTTCTTACTATTTCCTAATTCTGCCCTCGCTTTCCGCTCATACATAATGGCCACCTTCTCTTAAGAGACAAGGAACATTCCCGACCACACACTGAGAACTACAGTTTGGGAGCCTTGGGATTGTGTACGCTTTCAAGCTATCCCCACGCAGGTCTAAGGTCCACCTCGGAATGGGGTGACACCTGTGCCGCCAACATACATATGTACAGACACACACAGGTGGGTGTGGATACACTGCTTTCAGAAGGACAGACTGTTTACATGGGTGGAGGGGACGGAGCCTGATGCTCAAAAGCCGAGTGTGGTGAGATCTCCATTCTCAAACTTCAAATGTCACTCCATCCCCCCCTCCCCCCCCAGAGTCATATAGCAGAGAAGAGTGAAGACGGAGCTTTGGGCACAGTGTCTCTGTTTCTGCAAAGACTNAAAGCATCCCTCAATTTGAAGCTTGTCCTTGGAGGGATTTCTTTTGGGGTGAGGGAGAGAAGGGTAGGGGTAGGAGGGACTGGGAGGAACTGGGAACCAGGATGGCTTCACCAGCTCTCTAAACTTCAGTTTGTACCATCCATTGCAGCCTGAGCGATATCTTGGATTTCCTCCCACAGTTCACGGCAGAAGACTTGGATAAGTCTGTGGGTCTGTACCCCAGCAGGAAAAAAAAAATGGTTGATTTATAACCCAAGGTAACCACGTCTGAATTTAATTTGCTAGTAACTCATCCCTCCTCGACCTACAACACTGTATTTATTAATAAGGACATTCGTTAAATCCCATAGAAATTCCTCCTTACATCACCACACCGCAGCCAACTCCACGTGTCTAAGTCCCATTCACCCACTCAGGACTCTGGCAAGTTCCTGGATCTCCCGCCCTGGGCCTCCAGGTTGGAGGGAGCAGCTGCCAGGATCCAGCTCTCGGGAGTGCCCCACAATAATTCCCGTGCCTCCAAACGGTCAAACCCTTTCCCTAGTGGCCTGTGAGGCACCTGAGCCTCTGCGATGCCTGAACCCCTCCCAGCGGAGCTTGGCCCAGATGCCCTGAACAGGTGGGGACCCACAGGCAGAGAAATGCCAAGAACTCGCTACATTATCCCTGCTCCCTGCGGAGTCCTGGACTCACAGCCAACCCCACTGGGGATGGAGAGCCTGGAGAGAGCCCCGGAAGGCATCTGGAGACCCACAGAGAGAAACCACACAGGTTCCCTCTTTCCACCCAGTAGCAGCAACTGCACAGGGTCCCGGCAGGTGCCCTGAAAGCAGAGTGGTTCCCTGGGTTCCCAGCGGCCAGCAAGATGCAGGCCCAGCCCCAGAGGAGGGAGTTCGCTTCCTACCTGATCCTGTCCTTCTCTGCCCTTCGGAGTTCCTCATTTCTTTCCAGTACCTGGAGAATCTTCCTGGCTTCTTCCTCGTTTAGGAAACTGAAATCAAACCCCTGAGGAACTTTCGTCATTTTCCCTCCCGTGTGCGAGTTATGTGTACTTAAGCTCCNTGGCGCCTCCTGTTACAAAGCCATTTTTCAAGATAAAGAAGACTAGTTTTTCCGAACTTGATCCCATAGCCCATAATAGCTCCGCGCCTTTGAAAAGCTAAAACCACAAACCTAGGGACCGACCTACACATACAGGGCTCCTTTTGACAACACCTTAATGACATGTTTCTCTCAACCTGTCCAACCGAGATGCAAACTGAGTGACTAACTGGGGAGAAGTAGCCAATCGCATTTGGCGGGGCGGGCCTTGCCGCGTCTCCTCCCTCCCCCCTCCTCCCACCCTCTATGTGACTTGTTAAGCAAACAAGCCTACATAATTCTGTCTCTAAGTGAGGCTTACCCTTAAGTGTTAGCCTCAAAGTATTTGNTTGACAGTTGCTGTTTGCTGNAAGAACTTGAGCTTGGCTAGTAGAAAGACTGAGAAGGAAAACGGTTCATAGCTAATCCTGTCTTTCACTGATTAAAAGCAGGAAAGCTGGTAGGAGATTGAAAGTTAGCAGCAGGGTTACCCTGTTTGAAAGACTAAGGAAGGCTAAACTTACTCCAGGNCCATTTGTCTCAGAGGGACTCAGAGAGGGACTGGCACCGGGTTACCCTTAGGAACGAATTATTTGCCAAAATTCCCCATTGCTTTCACAAACACACTCCCATTGTCTCATAGANAATCATTCTCAGTCCTTGAAAAGCCAACAAACGAAAAGCCCCACTTACATTATTTTAGCAGGCAGCACCTGTGACCAAAGCAAATTGCAATCCTGTGCAACCACAGAAATTGCTTTTCCTAGAAAGACAATTATACCATGATGAAATAAACTCAGATATTTCCTAAGATGTGCGTCCATATGCTTTTTTTATATTATAAATGCCTTTCAAGAAATCATGTTTCTCTACATAAAAACAATTTTGTCTGATGGACAGGCATGCCGCAACACCCTTAATTTGGTCCTTTCTGATGTGATGGTAATGGTTACTAATATTTACAAGGTATGTCCACACATACCATCTTTTCATGACAAATAAACCATACTGAGTTTCACCCCTGTAAAAGNAAAACAAAGCCATGAAGTAAAGAATGGTTGGTTTCGCCTCTGGTCCCTTGACTTAACTTGATTATCACTGATGGCATGTCGGGACAGCTACCCTGTGAGATAACTTTTTGTGGGTGTCTATTATCTGCATGAAGTGGGGGTCCACTCTACACATCCATATTGTACGACACAGAACTCCTTCATAAATCATCTCCATGTTAATGACAGCAGTTTGGAAATCTGTCATGCACACACTGTTCAATTATTCTTGCATGTTCTTTTATTCATTTATTACGCGTACTGATTTTCTAATGTGGGCAGTGGTAGAGTTTTGCCCTGTTTTTTTTATCAGTGAATTGATTGTAGTTAAACTATTCTAAATCTTTTTACATGAAGCCATTGTGTGCACACTAAAGAACATAGTCCTTTTCTCATAATCCAGTGAGGGACTNAGCATGAATAGAGATATAATTACTTAATAAAAAGAATCCCTTGGGCTCGAAAGCTGGTTTAGAGGTTAAAAGCATTTGCTATTCNTGCAGAGCTCCTAGGTCAAGTTCCAAGGATCCACATTGGGCAGCTCACAACCACCTGTAATTCCAGTGCCAGGGGGATCTGATGCCTCTGATTTCCTTGGACACCTGCACTTATGTGCACATATCTATATATTTATTAAAAATAATGAAGGTATTAAAATGCCACAGAGCATACAAAAGAAATTAGTTTTAGCTAAGTGGGTCAGTGCAGAGGATGTGGCGTTTGGGCTGAAACATGAAGAGTAAGACTTGAACAAGAAGAAAACAGACGGAGGTGGGAGAAGACATGTGAGTCTATTCTAGGCAAGGAGAGCAGCAGTGGGCTAGATCACAGAAATGCACTCTCAGGATCCTCCCATATTCTCTCAGTTCCTTTGATCAATGGCCACGATGACCACAAATCTTGAAACTAAAAAGTACGGGGTGTATACGAGGACTACTAAGTACTCGATCTACTTTGGCTGAAACATATATTTCCTTTTCTTTTTGAAACAAGGTTTCATGCAGCCAGGCTGGTCTCAGAATCCTCGCAGCTGAGGTGTGTGGCCAAGCTGAATGACCCTGAATATCTGATGCTGCTCCCTCCACTTTCTGCGTGCTGAGATTGTAGGCATGTACCACCACACTCAGCCNAGAGCATACACTTTCAATAGGAGGAAAAACTTACTCTCTTTATGTATAAAGCAAAGATATACTCACANCACATAGGTAGATAAATACATCTATAATATTAACATTTCATGAGGGGTGATTGGTTTTAAAAAGATCTCGGGAAGAACAGTAATGAAAAGGTTTAGGAGTGCTGGACTACAGAGCTGGACTACAAGAAGAATAAATAAGGCTGAGATCTGATGTGAATGCTGCCCTAAGGAATATACTCCTTACTATATGAACAGTGCAGAGCCAGCTCAGGTTTTGAGGGAGATGATGACATAGTTGGAACTGAACTTGTGGAAGATGACTTTGATGGCCAGACAAAAGGAAGACTAGAAGAAGAAAGGCATATATGGAGTTTGAAGTACGTGTAATCCATCCATACACAATACCCAGCAAGGACTGGATGCCTTGAAGAAGGGGTAGAGAAGTCATTNATTTAAATAGGGTTGCCAAAACCAAAGAGCAAAAAGGATGGACACAGCAAAGGGTGTACAGGGAGTAAGACTGAGCCTAGAGCTTCAGTGACCAGTCCCATTGTTGGCATCAAGCCATGCTTCATCCTTTATTATGACACCATAGGGCATACTACTGGGAGAGTTTTATCCCGGCATTTTATATTGAGAACTTTTGAAGGGCTGCCCTGCAAACCACATGGGTTGCTTAGAATGGTTTCATTGGTCTTATGACCACAGCGTTTTGAAGTAAAACTATCTCCTATTCAGCCAGCTGTATGCAATCTTAGCATCTGGCAACCCTTAGCAACCTCCTGCCCAGCCTTTCAGCTAAAGAGNTACTCATCAGTTTGGATTTTAATACTAACAACTGGATAGAAGAAAAAACAATCTTTGGGAACCTGCCATGGTCNATCTTTTCCAGGTTGTCGGCCAAATCCCANCAGAAGGATTCTTGATAACCACTTTGCCGAGAGAAAGGCAGATCATATCACTTAATTGAATGTCTCAACTTTTGCCACTGAAAGTCACTTTGACCCTGGTGGGCCACTGAGAAGCAACGCTGGGGGCCAGGGAGAGTTTTCTCACAGTAGTGTCTTTCTTACCTACTTTGGCTCGTCTCCCCGGACNATCTCTTTCAACAGCAGATTATGGGGTGCGCTTGGTGGCAGCGCTCAGTTTAACAAGCAAATACATGTCAGCTTGAAAATAAGACATTGGTGTCGGGCCTTTATTAGTAATGAAGAGGTGTAGTGCTCAGAGAACAGAGCTTGTGTAATTGTTCACTTCAGTTTTCACTGTTCTGTTTGGTAACTGGCTTTACAAATCTAGATAGAATCTTCCGTTTCAGTCCCACCCAAGGCTCAGTCCTGCACCCACAGTTATGGAGTCGAGATTCCATGAAAAATAGACCTCAAGACTCTCTAAACCTTTGCTCTTTTTTTTTTAACTTATAAAATGAAGATCATAACAGAACCAGTCATACCGGATTACTGTTAAAAATTCAATGGTGACACAAATAAANCAACTAGCAGAGATAACACATAGCTTATATTTAATAAATGGCATCTATGAATAATGTTCTTTGGACACAGAGACGCCTACAATGTAAAGAGCACGATTTTCTTGACTGTGAAAGCAACACTTATNTGTTGGGCTNAGAAAAATTGGAAACTATACACAGGAATCACATAGAAGATGTATTAGTTCCTTTTCTTGCAGCTATAACATAATGCCTGAAAAAAGCAACTTAGGAAGGAAGGGTTCATTTTGTCTCAGAGTGTGAGGCTTGTCACAGCAGGGAAGATGTGAAGCATGGGTGTCACTAGCTGTGGCTATCAGAGCCTGAGGCAGCTGGTCACATGGCATCCACAGTCAGGAAG
>LZPO01027486.1:89891-101237 GCA_001675575.1 Neotoma lepida | reverse complement strand
AGAATTCATATTCTTACTACCCCAGTCAGATAGCTTACTCCTCTACCTACCCTGGAAAGTAATAAGTATGGTCAGGCAGAGAGGCTCAATGAAATTCCAGTCATGGGAATCCCCTCAGAAAAGTGAAGGGGTGTTTATTCCCCATAATAATGTTCATCATATATAAATGTAAGAATGCAAAAAAGAACAAAAAATTTTGGTTACTTAATGTATATTAATTATTCACATGACTATTTTATGTTTAGATTTTTAGAAATGACACTATATGAAAGTGTCCTATTATATGTAATGTCCCTTGTGTGGCTGCATAGACTTCCCTAGGACAATGCAATATCTTGGACCCTTGAGTAATATGAACTTCATGAGGGATTCATAAGGATGTCTGGGGCATTTAAAGAAGTCACTGAGGCTTGATGTGACAAATGGCATAGGTATATGATTTGGGAACCCAAAGTATCAGATGAAGTAAGAAGAAAAGAGCTTCTTGCTCACTCATGCCAGCGTTTGATAATCTGTTTACATCTAAAAAAATCTTACCTGACATCCTTCCTAAAACGAAACATTAGAAACCTGACCAAACCCAGGGTTGAGCAGCACATGCTTTTCCCTGTGGTCCAATGCTCAGTCTTTCCTTGTCATCATTCATGGTTTTTAGGTTCTTAGTCTACTCAAAAGACAAAGGAGGGAAGTAAGGGGCCCTGAGATTTGTACAAACAACCAGAAAAAAGTATCACATTTCCATATATTCTGTGAAAGCACTGTTACCTTGATAGTAAAACCTCAAAAAAAATCCGTTCAATAAACAGATATAAATCCAACAAACATGTCACTATCACCCCAGTGACCACAGATGTGCCCAAAATCCAAAATTGCCAGAAAACAAAAGAAGGCAGAAATACTTAAATGGCTAGTAGAGTTTATTCCAGAAATACAAGACTATTTCAGTCTGGTGTGGNGGTGCATGCCTATAATTCTAACATATAATTCTAGCATTCTGGGAAGGTATTGGAAGAGCCAGAGTTCAAGGACAGCCTGGTCTATATGAGCCCTTGTCTTCTCCCCTCCCCCGACAATCATATTCCAATATTAACAAAATCCCAGAATTTACCCCATCAGGAAATCAGAGGAAGAAAAGTCTGTGATCAAAAGCTCTTTGTAAAATTCAAGATGGCTTTGGCTAAAACTAACCTACCTTACACTAAATTTAACACTTTTAGTACTATGTGTGGTGGTACATGCCTGTAGCCTCAGCACTTGGGAGACTAGGGAGGATCATGAATTTGATGTCAATCTGGGCTACATAGCAATATTTTGTCCAAAAACAGCACAAAGCAAAACAAAACAAAACAAAACCCAATCAACCAACCAATCAAGCAATCAATTAATCAACCAATCAACCAATCAATTAGCCAACCAATCAACTAATCAACCAACCAATCAACCAATCAACCAACCAACCACCCAATCAACCAACCTTAGTAACACCTTAGTAAAGTGAGATTATAAAACTTTTACTTGCATGATAAGGAATAGTTTGTTTCAGCTATTAGCAATGTCAGAACTAATAGTGATTAATTAAGGACAAAGCAAAGAGATACACTGTTACCTGTGTAGCCTCATACTGTTGTGGTTCTGTTACTATATTAAAAAGAAAAGCAGGAAGTTATAACTCTCAGAAGAGAAAATTGATTAGACATGAAAATTATGAACTTAGAATAAAACCAAAGAAATCCACTTAAAAACTATTAGACCTGCTAGGTGTGGTTACATACGCCTGTAATNCCAGCAACTGGGAGGCTGAGGCAGGAGGATCAGGAGTTCAAAGGTAGACTCAGCTACATAGCAAGTCTGAATCCAGCCTGGGGGCTACCTGAGACCCTGAATCAAACACACAAACAAATAACAAACTATTCAAACAACTAAATGACTAGAACAAAGGAGAGACGTATAATTGGCCAGAGCTGGATCAGTGAACAAATATTTGTGTCTGTCTGTCTGTCTGTTTAGAAATGTTTTGGAAATTCTGCAGCAGAGATAGTCTTCTCAAGAACATTGTTTACTTTCTAACATGGAGAGGTTAAAAAAGAAACTAACATAAGTTTAGAGTGTGTTAAGTTCTGTGATCCAAATAAATGGGGTAGTGGGTGGGAGAGGTGGAGAGAGGCAGGAAGATGATGANAAGATGCCATGTGAGTGGAAACTCAAGGATAAGAAGCCAGACTTGAGCAGAAGGAGGAAAGTAAGCGCATATCCCCAAAGGGGCATAGGTTTGAGTAAAATNTGGGTAAGGTGTAGACAGGTGCTGTCTCTGCAATCTACATCACCTTCATGCAAGAAATAATCCACTGGCCCAGATCCTGTGACTCAGGGACTAAAGGCCTCAACTGCCATATGTCAGGTCATATGCCAGGTTCCTGAAACACAGAATTACAAAAAACCCAATAGCAATCCTTATGGAGTGTGCATTCCTGGAGGAAGAGGCAGATCATATATTCCCTAAGTGTGATTAGTGTCATGAAGACAACTGACAAGGCAAAATAACAGAGGAAGTCCTGGGAGGAGGTGAGGACACTCCTTATANGGAGTGGCCAGGAAGTCGACTCTGAATTGACAAATAAATGGCCATATGAGGATGTCTGGACCCAACCTTGAGACAGCCAGGAGAAGGGCTTTTTAAGAAGAGGTAAGTACCTAGACACCTTGGCAGGAGAGAGATGGGCATACTCTAGGCTAATGTTTATAGACCTTGGTAAACAAACATCAAAGAAGACTGGAGACACGCACATGAGCCTGATAAGCCAAGTAACCAAGGCCAGAGAGATTAGATCTTGTCTTAAGGGCATGGGCTTGGAGTTGGGAGTCTGTGTTCTAACTCTAGATGTGTGACTAGGCTGGCAATCTCACCTCCTCATCTGCCAGGTAAGGGTGATGATGGAGCCCACCTCAGAAGGTTGTGGAATGAATCTGATGATGTAAAGGGAGAGGGGGGAGAAGGAATGGGAAAAAGAGGAGGTGGGGGAGAAGAGAGGAATGGGAGGAGGAGAGAGGGAAGTGAGGAGAGAGAANGATTCTCCCCAGTCAGGTGGCCAACCGTCCTCTTGACTGTTCCACTGTCCCTGACATTGTTCCCACAGCTTGCCAATTCTGGGATAAGGAGGGATCTCTAGACATGTCTTCTCTGACTCCAAGCAGGAAGAACTCTCACCTCTGAGAGGAACTCACCCTAAATCATTTGTGACACTGAGGTTAAAACTGTTTTAAATAGAAATTGTAGTATGATATCAACACTATGAAAGAAAAAGCTGGTATAATCATATCTAACTAAAGACAGTTCCATGTTTGACTGTCACCCTGAAGTTCTCTACAGTGCTGTGTGTGGGNGTGTGTGTAAAGACTGTTCCCATATTTGACTATCACCCTGACATTCTCTACAGTGCTGTGTGTGGGNGTGTGTGTGTCTGTGTTATCTCTGGGTGTGTGCAGTGTGGGAGATGGAATGCTCCATTTTCCTTTCCCCATGCACAGTGATCTCTAACTGGATCATTGCAATTAATATACCACGTACCTCTAATCGAATGGTGGCTCAAACTAAGCCACCATTATTTNCATCATTGTGCAGTTTAAAGAGAGTTTGCTGGTAGAGTTAGATATTTTCTCATTTTGATAACAAAAAAACAAGGCTTAAAACTACATAAAAATATCATCTATTTGATGTGATTAACACAGTAGCAAAACTGTACATTGCTGTAGCTNTAATCACAGCTGAGCACATGCATACAGAGTAGTCAAAGGGGGCATGCGTCGAGAAAGCCTTTTTATATCACTACTGAAAACCTCTGTAGATTCCCCAGTTTAGATTCTACAGTTTAGCTGTAGATTTAAGTGTTTTAAAACCTCATACTATATTTTAATTTATTTTAATGTGTGTGCTCATATGCATACACATGTGTATATGTGCACATGCCATGGCGTACATGTGGCAAGCACTTTTATAAGCTGAGGCATCTTGCTTGACTGTTTAGAGAGCTTTGAAGTGTTTTACAGAAACAGATTTTTAAAACAATGTTTTGCTACACATTCCAAACTTATAGCAACCCTCCTGCCTCANACTCCCCAGTGCTGGGATTACAGGCATGTGTCATCATGCCCAGCCTGAATTTAAATTATTGATATTTTTCATAGTGCCTAGTACCTAACTAGCATCCCATGCCATCCATTCTTTGATCAGTCTTCCTTCTGGAGACTGAGCCCGTTTCTNTATCTTATTAGAAGACAGTGGCCCCCTGATATCCTTGTGTGAGCATCAGGTTACAATAAATAAATCTTGCAAATAAATCTTTTGTTTGATGTTGGGGCATCTATTCATCATTTAAAGAGAGCAGGACAAGCGAGAGCCCCCTCCCATGAAGTGGAGGGAAGAATAACAAGCTTGCTCTTGACAAGACTGTAGAGTTCTAGGCAGCTAATTTCTTCAACAATCACAGCTTCTATTTGTTTGCACATATAATGCCAACCTGTTAAGCTTGCCTTTGCCTCCTTCATGAGTCTAACTTGGAACGTATGGCTAGTGGGAAGAGAGGACCAAGCCCCATGTTTCTTTCATACTGCATGTAGAAAAAGGGAGAAGTGGAGGACAGTGAAAGGAAGTATTAATTTAGAAGATGAAACTCAGGTCCTTTTAGGTCAAAAAATGTCCACCCAGGAAGAAAGGAGTGAAATTGAATGCTTTGTTTTCTTTTCTACATCTGTCGCCTTCTCACTGGTCTCAACAATTTCTTCGCAACCTCCAATTAGCTGGATCATTGCAATTAATTAATATGCCACTTACATCTCATCAAATGTTGACTAACACTAACCCAGAAGGCTTTTATCTCCCTGCGACCTTTTTCTCTAATCCGGTGTCTTATGTAGATTGGCCCTGAGCATTATGTGTCTGAAGACAACCTTGCTCTTCCTGAATCCTGCACCTCTGTTTCCCAAGTACTAGGATTACAGGCATGTACTGCCATGCCAGGTTTGTGTGGTGCTAAGACTCAAACCCAGGGCTTTCTGCATGCTCGGCAAGCACTCTGCCAACTGAGCCACATCCCCAGCCTTGTCTATGATTTCTAAGTTAATGTACACGAACATTCTCTTTTTCATTTATGAGGTCTAGGTCTTAAACTAGATACAATTACTGTTCATTTGATGTGACCGGAACCATGACTGGAGTTCTTCAGTACTGTGGAATTTGTGTAGGCAAATCCCTATTTCCACTGAATAGGGTTGGACATTTGTGTGTCTTATTCCTAAGTTCATCATCAGGGCTGAGCTCAGGTCTACCTCTGCTGATCAAGGCCTCTATAACGTAACCTGGAAGAAATCTAAGTCCTGTGCTTTTGGTCNTTTATTTCTTGTATTCCTCATTTCTTCTGATTCATGAGGCAAGCTTCAAACACACCCCAGCTGTGCACATGTCTCAGTCTTCACATGACCTGTTTTATGGCATCGGCTGTTTTCCTTGTTAAATATGTTGTTTCACATTGTTGGCGGTTTAGTGACAACGGACAATTTGGATGACACATATGAGGTAAGCCCTAAAACTGAGCTTGTGGAGCTACAGGAGTGACCTGCAACGGGCATGGGATGGGGGGCTTCCCCAGGGAGCAGAATATTCCTGCTGCACACAAAAACATGCCAAATGNGCTTGCTGTCCTGACTTAGAATGTCTTATATAAGTNTTAATTTAAAAATGTTTATTTTTTNAATGTATATGTATATGCCCAAATGAGTTTATGTGNACCATCTGTATGCATGTGCAGTGGTTGCCAGAANACGTCAGATCCCTTGGAGCNGGAGGACTACTTCCGGNAATTTATTCCACTGTCAGATCTGGGAATGGAATTCCGGTTATCAAGCTTTTGAGACAAACATTTTTACAGGCTGAGCTATTTCTATGACCTTGTTCATTTTTTACAATTTTTATTTATTTATCGTGTGTGTGGTTGTGTATCTGTAAGTGTGGGCACTCTAGGGCCACAGCATGTGGAGATCAGAGGACAACTTATGGCTGTTGGTCTCTCTTTCTCTGATGTGGGCCTGGGGATTGAACTCAGGTGTCAGGCTTGGCA
This sequence comes from Neotoma lepida, assembly GCA_001675575.1. Classification (NCBI taxonomy): domain Eukaryota; kingdom Metazoa; phylum Chordata; class Mammalia; order Rodentia; family Cricetidae; genus Neotoma; species Neotoma lepida. The sequence goes on along the minus strand of LZPO01027486.1, from coordinate 95,127 downwards.
GCAAGCACCTTTATCTGTTGAGTCATCTTGCCAACCCCGGAGTGTTCATTTTAAGCACAAATGAACTGGAATAGACTAATTTCTAGGATTTGCTAAACCTCATTAAGCTAATTATTGTGTTGACAAAAATATGTTAGTGCTTTAATTAACTTTGTTATACTTCCAATGGTTACAAAATAATATGTGTCATTCCAGACATTCTTCTGGTCCAGGGGTTGACCAGACAAACTTGAAAATTAATAACATATCCCGACTAATAGTCACAGGGGAGAAAAATGTACCTAACACATTAAGAGATACAAACTAGGAGAGGTCTCCCCAAGATTGACTCAGAAGCAGTCATGTAAGTTTANGGCTGCACGGGGCACAGTCCAAGCTTATAAACGAGGATTTACACAAAGAGGCCCTTGTACTTCTGGCCTTAAGTATTGGAATTCAATCAGTCTTTTTCCCTCNAGAGCCGTGCTATACAAGGCACATGAAATCAGAGGTGAACTATGGAAGGNCTGTCTCTTATACACATCTAGATGTGTATAAGAGACAGCATCCTGCATCTACTTCCGGGGCAGCCATTTATTCATTCATTTCTCTAGATTAATAGACATTTTTTGTTCATTCTTTCATTCCACAGACACTTACTGGGCTTCTGTCTGGCGCTGCCCTCCAGCTGTCCTTGGTTTCTTTTGTCTGATTCTGGTTTTACTTTAATTCCCTCCAAACTCTTGCCTTGATCATTTTAAGCAACTTTTGGCCTTTAATGCCTACACCTCCTTTTTGAAGAGTGTCTTCTATATAGATTTAGGCTATCTAGTAATTTTCTAGGAATATAGTTTTCTTGGGCTAGAAANGTTTTCTCCTATGTAATTTATTATTTCACTTCATAATGTCATTTCATAATTCATAATCACTTCAGTGATATAATCCATTTAACATAAAATAGATTATATTGGAGAAGTAGGATGAAAAAATTAGAAATCTAACACATATTACAAATATTATGTAAATCATATATAAATTCCAAAGTTAATTTAAAATCAATTTCCATGTGTATATGGTTTTCATTTGGGGGTACTTACATATTTTTGGAACTAGGCAGAAGTNGTAGTTATACCACATTGTGGGTATACTAAATGTCATTGAATATTTTACTTAAAAATGAATAATTATATGGAAATGTGAATTTTACTCTAATAAAAACTGTTTTGATTGCATTTCATCATTTTTGTTCCTGTTGATAAAATTATAAACCTTACCCAACTGGTTGTGTATAGAATAGTTCAATATAACTTCAGTACATTAAACATGTCACTGTTATTTATTCAATCTTCCAAAAATATGAAGCATAGGCTTAGTTCATCAGGACAGTATCAAACCAAAAGCACAGTAAACACTTGCAAGACAGCCGTTCTGTTCTCAATTGCAGCCTGCTTGCTCCACATGAGTCTGAGTGTTGCAACGGCTAGGATTTCCACATGCTGTCTCTTATACACATCTAGATGTGTATAAGAGACAGCATCAGGACAGTATCAAACCAAAAGCACAGTAAACACTTGCAAGACAGCCGTTCTGTTCTCAATTGCAGCCTGCTTGCTCCACATGAGTCTGAGTGTTGCAACGGCTAGGATTTCCACATGTGGGTGGAGGGCATGTCTAATAAGCTCTGATAGCCACAAGGAACAAGACTTCCTCATGGGCTGATCTGGAGGAAGCAAAGGCTGTTTCTAGGAGTCACAGATAATAGATTTCAGAGAAAGGGAGAAGATGGCTGGGCTTCCAAAGGATGCTGGGAAGCCTATCAGGCCATCATTCATGAGAGAATATACATTACAGGTGTACCTGGTGGTTANATCAGAAGGGACATTCTAGTAACAGTCAACCTGTCTTAGATTTTTGGAAAGAGACAATTATTTTTCATCAAAAAAGGTACGGCTGCCCCTTTTTGCTAATTAAGGAAAATTTCTTTCTTTTCAATTCATCCTCCCTCATTTCTGATCTATTTGCGTTTTCTATANTGATCTTGAGTATATTATTATTGAAAATCAGAACTGAGAAGTATTTCACTCATGAGGTCTGGACTCACTTCTGTAAGTAAGTCCTGGTCTATTGATGATAGGATGGGGCTACCAAGAACAGAACTTCAGTACTAAGAACAGAATCCTGAAACAAGATGGCTAGGAAAGTGGTGTGCATGTGGATATGGAAGAGATGGAGAATGCCAATCCCTGAGGGCCTTANGATCCCAGTATCAAGGGCCAGTTGGTAATACAAGAAGCCACCACTATCTGTTGTCAAAGATGAAACTCAGAATNNGGACAATATCAATTTGAGACTATATGGGGAAGAAAAATCTCAAATAAANGTCTTTAAATGTACAGGAAATTTGTATATAATGAAGCAGATTTTGGAGATCACAAAACAAACAAGTTAGATAATGGGCTGAGCTGGTTGGAGCTTTATCACTGGGACAGACTTAAAGAGGAGGTCACTCAACAAGAGAGGCGTTCCCCAAAGGAGAGATAACAAGGAATGACGGGGGTCTCAGAAGATGGTAAGTGAGTTCTGGGAGGAGGATACTAGGTCAATCATCCCCCAAATTCCAGATGGAAGTGGGGTGTGATGGTGAAACACCCTGACAAGGACTTCTGGGTTGAGAAACTTTCACTGCCAATGGCTTTCAGGCATGGTTTCCAGGGTTAATTGGTCACAAAGGCAGTGACCCTGCTTCGAGGTNCTCCCAGTAGANTCTCAGTGGCTGAGCAGTACTGAAGTTTCCAGTGACTAGGAAACAGTTAGCAGAGCAGGAGAAGACTGTTCTTACCAACAGTCAGACTGCATGGGCCATCAGAACAGTTGTCTCTGCTTTCCCGNTCCCTGGTTTGTGCTTTTCCTATATCCCTTCCAAGCCTTGCTTCATCGTACCATNCTTCATGAATCCTTTTGTATCTGCTCTAACTGACCTGCCTCAGTTTTTCCAGTAGTGTTTTATGTCTTTTACCAGTGTCACTTAACTTACTCTCAAATTATTCACTGAGTTTTTCAGAGATTTTTAAACTCAGGCTTTCTCTAGAGATTATAAAACGTCCTTAATGTTGAGCCTTTGGAGGCGGTTTTCACGCTACATACTCAGCTGAGACTCATTTGTGTATGAAGCCTTTCCCCTCCCTTCCTCTTATGATTCACTCCTGCCTGGCAACAGCCTTCCTCAAAACTCATCCATCCAGGTCTTCACTGTTGAACCTAGAGTTCTTCATGGCACTTTGGGTTCACTCTCTCCCTTAGCTACAGATGAAACTCTGAAGNAGAGACCCAGATTAATCAGTTCTTATTAAACTCATATACTCAGACCCAAGTTCAAAGCTTCCAAACCACTCATAGATTTTTTTTTAAAGTTTAGAAACCTTTGAAAATATCTTCATTCATCCTACCAGAATATAGTGATCTTAAGTTATGGCCACCCAGAAGTCATCACATTGAGGCTCAAAAGAAATAGACTAGAACTAAAAATAAAAACAGAAATCCCCTGAAATATAAATCTGCTAATGTCCAGGAGAACATCAGCTGTGTCAGACAGTAGATACAACATGAACATGAAAAACTACACAAAACAGAAGGTCTTAGAGACTTCTCTCAGCTCCCTTCATCATCAACANGTCATTCATTTTCTTTGAGGTACTGAAAGAAGTGAAAGAAGAAACTATCCCACAATCCCATGCTAGGAACAATCAACATTAACACAGAATATTAAATTTTCAATAAGAGTAAAGGAAAGAAATAAAAATCAGAACTAAAAAAAATAAGAATTTAGAAAATCAGATTTGTTTTTTAAACTTATTTGGCTCTATAATAAGTGTTTTCTGGTTTTTAGTGTGGGAGAAATATTGAACCAACCAGGAAAAAAAAAAGATAATTTCCCCTCATTTACTGTCCAAAGCACCCTCCAAAGAAAACATTGTTGCTTCAATATATGACTGTCAGAGCATCAAACAANTGAAACCCATGTCATTGCTGGTACTTACATCCTGGCAGCTGACAATGATGGCGTGACCTGCATGGTGGCTCAATATGCTAACAATTGTTTTGTTTCATTGGCTTATATATATATCCTCTTCTAATTTGCATGCATAATGACCTAAACGCCAGGCAATTACCCACTTTCCTCACAGGGTGATTTATCCGTGTGAGGAATTCCTCCCCTTCACTAATCTTTCATACCTCCACCCAGAGTTGCATCAAACAAGAGCTGAGACACCTGCCGGTTGCCTTCCCTTAAATCAAATCTAGAGACATTTTTATAGCCCTAGGATTCTGCCCTATTACTTTCTGAGTTCTTCCTTGGGAACCACGTTTTTAAAACTTTATCTTNATTGAAGGAAGTTGCAATCTGTCATCGCTGGCAAATCATGCATTTCTAAGTAGTTTCAGCACATACTAATATTTTAGCTTCCACTCTGTACTGGTATATCTCAAAGGATTATCTGAATACCAGAATCAACTGGGTTACTTGCTAAGAATACAAATCGCTGGGTTCACTCGGGCTTCTTGAATAAGAATTAGGAGCAGTAGCAGCACCTGAATTCTACAGCAAGCTGAGGTTTATGCATACAGAGGGTTGCAACCACTGCCAAGGTTTTCATGTTCCAATTTTCTTCCTTGAACAGTTGCTTATCACCTCACAATACTGTATCACAAAATGAAAAAAAAAATGTTTGTGCTCACTAGANCCTCAAAATGGAGATTCAGCACAAGCCGATACCTGGAAAGATTGGAAGGTTCAAATACACCAGCTCAACTTAGCTTTTCTTCCCTGCTCGCACGTTTGAACACACATTTGGTGAGTAGANGAGGGGGAGGGGCCTCCATCTTTCTTGCACCTTTATCCAAGAGCTCAGAGGACTGGGCTGAACAGGGAGATAGCTCAGTCAGATAAATGCTTGCCAGGCAAGCATGATGACCTGAGTTGATCTCCAGCACTCAAGTGAAAAAGCCAGGCATGGTGGTACACACGTGGTAGAGAATGCTTATAATCCCAGCGCTGCAGAGACGGAGACAGGTGGATACCTGGGGCTCACTGGTCCAGTGTGAAACCTGTCTCAAGGAACGAGGTGGCTGGCACCTGAGGAGCAACATCTGAGGTTGATCTTTGGCCTCTACATACATGTAAACACATACACAAATTAAAAATATAAAGGTATTTTAAAATCGCTCAAGCGTAGATTGCAAACACTTCTGTTTCAAA
>LZPO01027486.1:59764-79977 GCA_001675575.1 Neotoma lepida | reverse complement strand
TTCTCTCTCTCTCTCTCTCTCTCTCTCTCTCTCTCTCTCACACACACACACACACACACACATTTCAGATGTATTTGAATACATGAAATGGGGAGGCATTTGTTTCAGCATTAGAGGTAGGTAGTATGTGTGTATACCAGCATAGTCATTTTTAGAATATGATCCAAGTTTTAGAAGAAAGGGACCTCACAACATTAAGAAATATTTCTCCTAAACACATTTATTTTCTTAGAATGTTCTAGAATAGTCTTGATACCTGAAACACATATATCCTGAATGGAAGAGACTCACATCACGTAGTTTCCTGCCTGAGGAGTCATTTTATCCAGCTCTCATTGGAGTTTCTGAGAAAGCTAATAATCTCAACATACAACTCAACCCTTATATAGAATCAAACAGAGAGACCTTATGAAAAGATTTAAATATTCAAAATTAATTATATTGTGAAATCTACTTCCTTTTTCTCCCCAGTCTCCTGTAAATAAAAAATAGGACAGTAGTCATCTTATAATATGACTCATGGCCACTACAACCCCTTGAGAAATNGAGTCTCGTGATACCTAATTCTCATGACTGCCTGAGGCAGGTTCTTGAGAAATTTTTTATTATCCCCATACCTAGGACTTTAGATTGAATTTCGTGTCACCTTGGGTGAAAATGAANACTGACTAGTCAAAACATGACTGGCTAACCTTGTTTGACATTTCTTAATTNTTTTCTCCCCTCTTTTTTGGTTACTCTGCAGTCCAGGCTTTTCTAGAACTCACTATTTAGTCCAAGGTGGCCCTGAACTCAAGACAATCATTCTATCTCAATCTCCTGAGTACTGGGATTATAGGTGTGAGTCACCACAGCTGGTGGTGTTTCTTAGTTCTTTGTGATCCATAAAAAAAAAGAACAGTCTTCCTGTTCCTTCCATTGTGTGCCTCCAACTGCTTTGTGTTTGCATCGGCTGACTAAAAGGCTTTATACGTTTCACATACATGCTTGTGGATTTATGCATAGAGCCTTTATATCTTTCAGCTTTTATCCATATTTTAAAATACTTTAGGTCAGATGTGATGGTATACACCTTTAATCCCAGCACTCAGATAGATGGATCTCTGTAAGTTCAAGGCCAAGCTGATCTATATAGTGAGTTCCAGGACAGGACAGCCAGAGCTACATAATAGAGAGAGCTTGTCTCAAAAAAATCCTAAAATATAAAAAATAAATATTTTATTTTATTTGTATTGACATGCACTGTGTGTGTGTGTGTGTGTGTGTGTGTGTGTGTGTGTGCAGTTGCATGCAGGGGCCAGAAGAGGGCATTGGATCTCCTGAAGCTGAAGGTACAGGTAATTGTGAGGTGCCAAACTCAAGTCTTCTGACAGAGCAGTAAACCCCCTTAACCACTGAGTCTTCTGACTCCTTTAATCCCTTTTTGAGGTATGTATTCTGGTGGCTTATTCAGCTATTCACTTTGGTTTTGAGAATAACCTTCTTTTTGTCTATCAAGTCAAGACCCTACAAATAGCTATGTAAGTGCAATGAGAGTTGTACATAGATTTTGATATATGTGGCATAATCTTGATGGCCTTTCCATGTGGGTACTGGTACNGAGTCTGCTCTTTGTGTGCTTCGTGATACATATAACACCTTGGCTTTCTAGAGAGGCATTTTAGGCAGTTACTTAAATGTAGGCTCTTAGTCAAACCAAAANTAGTAATGGGTGGANATGGCAGCANATGCCTTTACTCTAGCACTTGGGAGAAGAAAAGGTGGATCTCTGTGAGTTCAAGCCAGCCTGGACTATGTAGTGAGTTCCAGGCCATCTGGGGCTACATAGGGAGACCCCATCTAAAAAATAAGGAGTGGACACATTCCCAGGACCATCTTCAAGATCTGTGAAGAATTTTCACTTTTAGGAAAATTTTGTCTTTCAAGAAGTTGTTGCACCTATTGTGTAGGAGCTGGATTACTAGGACACCTTGGTCATCTCATGGAAATGGAATAATTGTCTGATTTTCAAAGATCCAGACTATGTATATCTCTGGGACTATATATTTAATGGAAAATGATAATCTATTAGATATGTAAAAACAATCTAGTTCTAAAGTATAAGCAACATCTGTTGTAGAATATTATTTTAACTAANCAAAGATGTGTTACTTTTGTTTATGCTGTAGAATATTACTTCAACTGTGTAAAGGTGTGTTTCTTTTGTTTAAGCTGCATTTGTTTAATGATGTAAGAATGTCCTTAATTATGTAAAGATATGTTGTATCTATTTTACTTTGCCTGCCTAAGGCACCTGATTGGTCTAATAAAGAGCTAAATGGCCAATAGCTAGACAGAGAAAGGATAGGTGGGNTGTTGGGTAGAAAGAATAAATAGGAGGAGAAATCTAGGCTGGAAAAAAAAATTGGAGGAACAAGAGAAGGAGGAGGAGAAAACGAGGGAGACATCTAGGGCCAGAAGCCAGGCAGCCGCCAGCCAGACATAGAAACAACAGGAAAGTAAGNTATACAGAAAGAAAAATAAAAAGCCCCAAGGCAAAAGATAGATAAAGAGAAACAGGTTAATTTAAGTTAAAAGAGCTAGCCAGAAATATGCCTAAGNTAAGCTGAATATTCATAACTAATTAGAAGTCTCTGTGTCATGATTTGGGAGCTGGTTGGTGGCCCNAAAGAAAAAGCCTGATACANCTATCTATGATGGGTCAGAACCATTTTTCTCTATTTTACAAATGAGAAATGATAGGCTGNAAGACATAAGTTTCATACTTAAGACTACTACCTATTTTTAGAACATCCATAAGTAACTTNTCTTAAATGAAGGCCAGTGNGATGGCTCCATGGGTAAAGGTGCTTGCTGCTAAGCCTCAAGACCTGAGTTCAATCTCTGGGCCCCTCATGGTGGAAGAAAGAATCAACTCCAGCAAGTTGTCCTCTGCCCTCCAACATGAGTGGCTGTGGCCACCTACCCACCCACTTCTACACAATTAAACACTTCTTAAATGGCATTGTGGTTGAATATGAAGTGTTGACCACAGATGCCTGTCTTGGAAGCTTAGTCCCCAGATGGACAGACTATTTTGGGAGGTGGTGGAAACTTTAGAATGTTGAGCCTAGCTGGAAGAAATAGGTCACTGGAGGTGTGACTTTGGAGGTTACATCTGGNTCCCAGCCCTCTCCTTGCTCTCTGCTTCCGTCCATCATAAGGTAAAGCACCTCTAACACTTNGTGGGGTAGTGGGCACTTGTGTTAAAATCCACATACAACTTTGGTTCAGGGAAGGGGAAGCTCTCATTGCACTGACATAGCTACTTGTAGGTTCTTGATTTGGTAGACAATAGACAGTTATGTTCGAAATCAGAGTGAATAGCTGGATAAAGCCACCAGAATACAGACCCTAAGGCTCTTTACCTCTAGCCATATGCCCTGTCAATGTGAGACTCTGCTCAAGTGCATGGGGCTGAGCAACCCTCTGAAACTGTGAGCAATGTAAATCTATCCTTTCAAAAGTTGTTCTTGTAATAGGGACAGCTCTCCCATGCTCACCCACACCTCTGCCAACAGGATTAGCTCTATTGTGCTGTCAGGTGAGGTGCAGGGCCTGCTCTCCTAAGTGTTGCAGCTGGTGGCAGGCAAGGGCAGCTGTCCTGACCTTCTGACCTCAGGGCCAGCTCTCCTACCTGCCTCAGGCATGGGCAGGGCAGGGAGCAGGGCAGGGGTGGGGGGGGGATGCATCTCTCCCATACTGCCACATGACCTTGCTCATTTCTGCAAAGGGTGAACTCGCCAAGGCAATGCAGGAGAGCTCGTAGGCTGACAAACACTGCAACTATACAGGCCCAGAACCAGGGTTATGGGTTGGCCCACCCCAATATCCACCCCATTTGTGTTTTGCTGGGGCCAGTCTCGCAGACCCAGAGCTGCAGGATTTCCTCAACAGAGGACAACAGCCGGAAAAACCAAGAGGAGTTCCAGTGAGGACCCAGCATTGATAGAGGCCTCTCCAGAAACCAGAGGCCTCGACCCAGACCAATGACTCTGTGCAATGAACACTTGCAAGTAAAGATATATGGATAAAAGGGTTTATGTGTGACTCACTGTGTCACACTACAGCTTCCATAAAGAGATTCCTCCCCCCCCCTTTTTTCCCTTTTGTTTTTTCTTTTTTCTCTTAAATTTTATTGGGGGGGTCTGCAAGGGCAGAGGGTGGATACGCAGGGATGGGAAATGAATGAGATGGAGATGCATGATGTGAAAGGCACAGAGAATAAATAAAAAGAAAGTTAAATGCAAAATCAACTACTACAGATGGCCATCATAGAACTCTTTATGTCTCAACCTATNCAAAGTAGAGGGCCTCGGGGCCTGTTTCCTGTCTGCTAGTCCAGTCCTAGTCATTCTTTCTTACTTGGATTCTGATGATGACTTACCTTTATTTAAATGCAACTTTAAATATATACAAANGTAAGATTAAGCATAAGCTTACAATTCATGTATTAACTATGAGCAAGTTCTTTAAATTTGAAAATTAAATAAAGAAAATTAAAAACAAAAAATTCCACAACTTATCAACATAAGTAATGCAATAGAGNATGTTGTTTTACTGAAAACAACAGCAAACCCCAGCTTTTTTGCAGGTGTATGTGTGGTATTCACACGGGGGCGCACATACATATGCGGGAGTGCATGTGAAGACCAGGGCTGAAGTCAGGTGTCTTCCTCAGTAGTTTCTGCTTTCTGTATTGAGACCTCTCACTTGAACCCAGAGCTTGGTGAGTCAGCTAGTCTAACTATGGCCCAAGGATCCCCTTTTTCTGGCTCCTGAGGCCTGGGACTACAGGAAGGCTGCCACACCCACTTAGTGTTTACACGGATGCTGGAGATCTGAACTCCAGTCCACAGACTTGCATAACAAGTGTTCTATCTAAACTATGCACCACCCTCAGAGTTTTTTCTTTTTTAATTGAGATAGGGTCTCCTGTAACCCAGATTGGCTTCTAATTTACTATGTAGCCAAGGTTGGCCTTGAATGTCAAACTTTTCTGCTGATAAGTAATAATAATAATAATAATAATAATAATAATAATAATATCACCAATCCGTTACATTTAATGAAACATCCCATTGATGGTATATCCATTAATACAATGCAAATGAATAAAAAAAAGTTTTAAGAAATTTCTTGATCACTTATTTACCACTGCCCCATAAAGTGTTGGAATTTGAGACGGACTTTATGTACACATCTGTTCACTGATGACAACCTGCCTTCTATAGAATTTACTCTGTGATGACTCAGTCCACCCCTCCTACCGCTTTCTGTTCCCACGGCTTGTAAAATTTTCACTCATGTAGACTTTAAGCCTCCCCTTGGATTGGACCCATCATTCCTGAGCTACATTTGCTTCTTGTGGCACAGTAGCTCATGACTCTGCTACATTATGGTCTTCACATAGCAAACCAAAGTCTCAATGACTGACTTTTCTATGAAACTGTGTTCTTTTCCCTATGAAATGACCTTTAAATTTGAATTAGCACAATAAAAAGAGAAGTTCGAGTTTGAANAAAGANTTAAACCTGAGCACTGTTTGCAATTGCACAGAGAAAACTGTTGTTTCCTTATTAGGACATGTTAAAAGCAACTACAAGTTAGAAGTTCATTGCTAGGCATGTAGCTCTAACAGCACGGGCTAGCATAACACAGTATCCTCTCCTGCAAACCCTGAAAGGCCAGGTAAAACAACAACAAGGGCTGCATTATGTTCATGCATGCTATAAGGAGAAATATGAAATTCCAAACGGGAACAGTGGGGAAAGTGCTAAATGCCGTGTGCCATGTGNTAAGCTCACAGCCTCAAGCTGCAGTGGCCTTGGTGACTATAGGCTTTGAAATTAAAAATAAGATTCAGAGGCTTAAACCAGTGCAAGNGTCACAGAAAGAATATACATGTGTGAAGGAAAGACTGGGAAATCTCTCTGCCTTGTCACAGTGGAAGACTCCAAGGAAACTTACTAAGATCTTGGGCTTTGGGAAGGGAACAACCCCAAAACCCCCAAGAAATAAAAACCCTAAATTTACCTCACAGNCGGAGCTGAAGTCTGAAACCCCCAACTTTATGTACAGATAGATTTGGTACTTTCTGCATAGCCCAGGAACAGCCATCCCAATCAAAACCTAATGTAAAACAGCCCAACAACCTAGAAAAAGCGAAAACTCAACTACCAAAGGAGCTACTTAGGAGGGCTTCTGGATCTGAAACCGCACAGAAAGATCCCCACTGACACTCAGAGCGAAGTTTTCAAAATGACAAAACATAGCAGGAAGTAATCCACTAGGTGTTACAGATAAGAGGCTCAACTACCAGCAGGTTGACATATGCTGTCAACTTATGGCCTCATAAAACAAGTATGCTTAAAGTAGCTTGAGATAAGAAATCATGGGAAAATAGGAAACTATCCAAGGTTCACTTTCAGAGTTCCTAAAAATAAAACTGAGAACTACAATTGACNTTTTAAAACTTAACTCCTTATTTCCTGNATTCNTGGCCTACAATACACACCAAGGAGGTATANACAGAAGGTGAACTTCAAAAGAATTTTAAGAAAGGAAAAATATGATAACTTATAAGATATTGGAGGGGTTGGGTGGTGATGGTGCATGCCTTTAATCCCAGCACTCAGGAGGCAGAGGCAGGGGAATCTCTGAGTTTGTAGGCCAGCTTGGTCTACAGAGCTAGTTAGTTCCAGGACAGCTAGGGCTCTTATACAAAGAAACCCTGTTTGGAAAAACCAAAAATATTTGTTGGGAGGTAGATGGGAGGCGGGGCAGGGGGAGGGTGAGGAGCCAGAGGAGAGGAGGGAGAGGAAGCTGTGGTCTGCATGTAAAATAAATTTAAAATATGTTCATTAAAAAAAAGATATTGAGGAACCGAGTGAGGTAGCACTCGCCTGAATCTAGCACTTGAGTGGAGGAGGCAAAAGCATCAGGAATCCAAGCTCATCCTTAGCTACATAGTGAATTTGAGCAATATGAGCTACATGAAATCCTATCTGAGATAGAGATAGAAATAACACACACACACACACACACACACACATACACTAAAATGGTCACTATTTATCAATAAGAACTTTCAAAGGAAAGGATGGAGAGTGAGAGAAGTAATAATTTAAAATATAATGTTTGAGAAATGCGGTGTTTAAATGAGAAATTCCTCCATAGGCTTGGATACTTGAATACTTGGCCCCCAGATAGTGGGATTGTCGGTATGGGTTAGCAGGCATAGCCTTGCAGGAGGAATTCATAACTGAGGGCAGGCATTGAGAGCTTNGAGCTTTGCCCTACTTGCAGTTTGNTCTCTCTGCTGTATGATCTCGTAGCTTCCTTCTCCTGCCAATGTGCCTGCCACATGCTACCATGCCTCCCCACCACGATGGACTCCAATTCCTCTGGAACTGTAAACCAAAGTAAATCTTTTCTTCCATAAGTGGATTTTGGCTATGGTGTTTTATCACAGAAATAGAAAAGTAATTAATACTTTGGTATAAAACACATTTCTCTTTAGAGAAAAGAACTACAAAACACCAAAAACATTTTAAAGAGATAATCAAAGATTTAAAAAATTACACTNAAAGGTCACAGTAGTTAAAATAATACTCCTCTCAACAAAAATGATCAGGTTGAGAGCCCATGGAACAAAAGTTTCAAAACTNATAGAATTCCATTCCTAACAACATTATCGTTATTTAATTGCAATGAGGCAAAGTAAGACTGACAAAATTATTCAGGAGGACCCAGCCCATTGTGGGCACCTCATCCACAGGCTAGTGGTCCTGGGAGGTATAAGAAACCTAGCTTAAGAGCCTGAGAGATGGCTCAGTGGTTAAGCATGTTTATTGTTCTTGCAGAGGCCCCAGGTTTGGTTCCCAGCACCCACCTCACTCAGTCACAACTGTTTATAACTCCAGTTCCAGGGGATCTAACATGCTCTGGCTTCTGCAGGCATCTGCACTTATATGATGTACATAAACTCATTCAGATACATCCAAACTAAAAAATAAAACAAAAGCCAACTAACCATGAGGCTGTGAGTAAGCCAGCAAGCAGCATTTCTCCAAGGTTTCTGCTTCAAGTTCCTGCCTTGAGTTCCTGCCCTGATTTCCCGCTATGATGGACTGTAATCTGAAAGTATAACCCTCATAAATCCTTTCCTCCCCAAAGTTAATTTTGGTCAAGCTATTTTATCCCAGCAACAGAACATATCTAGAATAACCTTAATATTAATTCCATTGGATTACCACTGAAATGAAAATATGGAAGTTCAAAAGTCCTGTGCCGAAGAACTCCAGGCCACAAGCTTGAAGAGTCTGTACAATAACACTTGACTTCTTCACTCATGACTGTATCAATATGTTCCTAGCAGCAAGTCTATTGTCATTGTGGTTATAGGCTCTCCCAAGCCAATAGGTCAACATATGCTTATTGTCTCATCGAAAACGTCTTTCATTTGAGGTAGGGCTTATGTGGTGGAGATNTTCCCATGTGTGCTTGGCACTGTTGTTAAAAGTAAACTTCCTTAAGAATTAACACACCTGTCTGGCGCGCTTTCTGGGTGCAGCATTTATACTGGCATGTAGTTCCATGGAGAGCTCTTTCCAGATCCTCCCTGTTCAATCATGTTTTGAATGCTAGGGCTGGAGCAGTGGTGAAGGCATTGTATGTCATAATGACAACATTAACCCTTTCAGATTTGAGCAACTACCATTGACTGGCTCTTTTAGATTCATTTGGAAAGTTGGAGAAGGACTTGGCTTGCCAGGTGTCTGCCTTCCTAAAGCAGAAAANGACGTGGATTGAAACNTAAATGACATGTAACATTCCATGGTTTTACAATCTCCGATCCAATTCTTCCCTTCTCCTATTAACTCACTTTTGTTTTGATATTGTGGGTGGGGAATTGGCAGTTCAGCTTAACACACAGTGGATAATGGAACATGGCGGCCAGCTTACTGAACTGGAAACACACTGCTGATTTAGATAAGTCTTTGAAGGCAGGCTACCCCACTGACAATACTCCAGTCTTTCTATAGAAGCTTTATTTTTTTTTTTAAGCTTACTTTCTACAGTGTAGCACAGATCTCTTGGCCTGATGTGATAAAGCACATTCAATGAAATCGGCATTTTTCCTGCCTTACAGAAGGGAATGTAGTACACAAAGCGAAGTTTAGCAGTNGCAGTATTGACAACATNACTACTCTTGTGTCTTAGATAATGAGAAAGACTCAGGCCTCAGGTTTCCCTTCTCATTGCCTTGGTCTGTGGTAGGCCCGTTCACGGTAGGTCTCCAGTGGCATGTTGATGAACAGTTCAACACCAACAAAGTAACAGGAAAATATTGGAGAACTATTTTTGCTATTTAGTCAAATAACCTGATTGTCTTAATAAAACTTACTATGTTTCTAAAAAACAACATAGCTNTTTAGAATTCAATGTGACAAAAGTCCACCAGGACAGCTGGGCATGGTGGTGCATGCCTATGATTCCAGCACTCAGGAGGCTGAGGCAGGAGGAAGTTTGTTGAAAGGTCAAGACCAGGCTGGGTTACAAAGTTGAAGGTCACCCTGGGATACAGACTGAGACCCTGTCTCGAACAAACAAAAACAAATGACCAAAAATTCATAAAGACAGAGAGGGGGTAAAAATCTTTGGCAGCTGGAAAACAAATGGATGAAAACAAACTGACAGAACAGAACCAAGAAAGGTGAAGGTTAGGAGTAGCCAAGAAGCAGCTTGCTTCACACCACATAACTTCAGACAGCCTAGAATTGGAGATGCCAGATAAGCCCTAAATCAGTGAGCAGGTGAAGTTCGAACCAGGCTCACTGCCAGCCTGTGGAGAGCGGTTGTATCTTCAGATTAGCTCTCCGGTCCTACAGAGCTGCAGCTGCATGGTTTTCATCATCCTGACAGAAGAGTGGAATTACAATCATCTCCAAAAATGGAACCCAGAGGCCCTCTGCTTTGGATGGTGCCAGTAGCAGCTGCAGTGAGAATGAGCTGACGAGAAGACTCAGTGGACAAAGATGATGCTGTGCAGCCTAATGACCTGGGTTCGATCCCTGGGAGGCACATGGAAGAAGGGTAGAATGGACTCCTGACCTCCATGTGTGCACACACACACACTCCCATGTAAACACACACACACAAAATAAATAAGCAGAAATGTAATAAAATGTGAGTGGTGACAGTGGCAAACTAAATCTACTTAGACACAGGAAGACTACCACCTCTGATATCCAGGCAATAATCTCTGTCTCCAGGCAGGAAAGCAGATGCTCTCATGCAAGAGAAGCTGACACCCGTAAGAAAGAGGAAAAATGACAGACACTTGGTTGGAGCCCAGCCAGACCAGTCTAAAACAGTGATTCTGAAGAGACTCCTTAGACATTTGGCAGTGTCTGGAGACAGTTGTAGTCACAGACTGAGCTTGCAACTATCATAGAATGAGCAGAGGCTGGGGTGCTGCTAAACACCCCAGATACAAAAGACAGCCTTCAGGATGGACCATTTTCCAAGTCAGTCAACAAAGTATCGCTAGGATCTCTGTCACTAATCCTGCATCAGAGTAAAACCTAACAGTTGACAAGCACAGCCCAAATTCTTAGGGTCAAATTGGGTTTTTTTATTTCTAATAATGTTTTATTTATTTTTGTGTTATGAGTGTGAGTATTCTGCCTGTGTGTATGGGCAATTATTTCCTGGCTATAGGAAATCACCACAATGGATGAAAACAATTCATGGGAAGACACAAGGTCACAATCTAATGATAACTAGAAAATAAGGAGGGATACAGATAATTGTGTCAGGTACAAAGAATGGGGCCAGAGAGGGCACATCTCTCAAGAGCAATTGAGAAGCCCTTGAAGACACATGTTCAAATGCCTGAGGGAGAATGGCTTCCCAGGCAGAATTCCATCCCTCCTGCATGACCTAAGAAAATGTGAGGGGGAAATAGAGCCATCTCAGACAAACGGGGTCTGGACATTTTGACCCCTCAAATTCTCTTCCCAAGAAGCCTGTGAAGGAGTGTGTACTAATTATAAATAAGATTTAAATATAAAGATATAAATACTTGCTTGCCAGAGTAGGAAGTCAAGAGAGCATCTGAAACTGGAAATGAGGAAATTTCCACATGAGCTATGTACGGTGCTACCTGCACGTGCTGACTTCTTTCTCAAAAACGAGGAAAACCTATCCTTTCAGAGCCACACCTGCCAGCACGGAAGCCACCAGGCCTGATGGTTATCTCTTCTGATAGGCCACCTCNTGTTCCAGCCTGCAGAAAAGCCATGTTGGGATTGCCTGAGCCGCGTCATGCCATGTGGCCATCCCAAACCTTAGAAACCTTCAATTCACGTATTTTAACATTAGCTTGCTAATTATTTACTTGGATCCTTGACACCTCAACTTCATCCCCTTCACAACATGGATCACAAAAATAGATACGGTGTAACTTCCCTCCTGATTTATTGTATTTCTTGTATCCCAACCCATCAAAGTGCTGAAGTTAGCTTTGTGACTAGAAGAGATTGGCCTTTTTCTCTTCAGTTTTTCTCCTGTCTGCTATTGCTTTCTGTCCTGATTTTCTTTTACCCACTCCACCTGCTCTTAAGCCCCTCATTTGTGTTGTTTTATTCCAGAGGCTTGTTTTCCATGTATTGGCAGATACCCCAGCAATCTTCCCTTTCCCGAAGCTTACCCACACGCCACACGATTATGATAACTATTAGGTTGGGTGTTTCCCGTCCAGTATTGAAACTGTGCATAGAAGTTCTTCAGATAACCACCGTGGTCATAACCTGTGCTTTTTGTTTAACTGCTCCGGTGTCCATAGCAAGCTTGTGCCTACTTTGATCTCCGTAAGTCATCAGGGTAGAGCGCATGGCAGCCTCTTTGTAAGCACTTTCTCCTGTCCTGATTTTCTCCAGCTCTGGTCTGAAGAGGTTAACAGCTCTGATTCTGCTGCTGCATCGTCAGGCCCCAAGTCATGTGAATGGAATGCTGATGAACAACATTGCAGGTCCACGAACACACACTTCCCTGAAGAAAGCAGCCACAAGTGTGGCTCTTGAATACTTCTCTTAAAGCAAACCATCTCATAATTCTCATGTCCAGACTATCAAGTTACTGCTCAGATTGCTGCCAAATACAAGGACGAGCTTGCTTGGTTCACCTTGAATGGTGGAGAGACTGGTTTTCACCTCCCTCCTGCTCCATTATCCACCCAGACTGGGATTCTTGACCATAACAGCCCTGGTCGATCTAATTATGGATGTATTATTTTTTAAGCATCATGGTCACTTAACTTCCAGAATACAGTCACCAGCCCTGGTAACCACTGTAAACAAGTCACATCGCTTTTGTTCCACAAATAGTAGATACTGCAGCATGATTGGTTGCAGCCACTTACCCTGGCCAAGTATGAGCATTAACAAGAGAACAAGCAAGAATATTCACTAGTGTGGTATTCAACCAAAGTGCATTCTTTGTGTGTTTGTTTGTTTTGAGATAAGGTTTCTCTGTGTAACAGACTGGCTGTCCTGGGAGTTGTTCTGTAGACCAGGCTGGCCTCGAACTCACAGAGATCTGCTTGCCTCTGCCTCCCGAGTGCTGGGATTAAAAGTGTGTGCCACCACAAACAGCTGCATGTTTTATGTTGTCCACAATATAATTACAGTTTTTATTGCTCTAAGTAAATAAATGTCTGACAATGTTCAGTGTAATAGAATCTAAAACTGAAAGTGACAAACACACAGAACTTTCTCCTATAATATGTCTGAAAAATACACACTATATAAATTGTACATGAAGGGAACTAGATTATGAGAATTTTCAAGTGTTCTTTATTCTTAGAAAGATGGGTGAGGCTGTAACTGCTTGTAGCACAATCAGTACTTTACTGTGTTTGAGTGGAGTCCTGTCTCCTTTTACGAATCTTCCACAAGACACTGACCCAAATTTAATAGCCAAATTTGGGAACTCCAGGCAGGATTGGGTTATTGGTTTGTTCGTTTATTTATTGTTTGCACAATTTATATCAGCTTATTTATTACATTTCCTGAGCTTCCCAAGCGTGACTGCCTGCATGTTTGAAATATATCACAGAAATGAGGTGTGCTGTTTTTTGAGTAAATGAGCCTTAAGTAAATTGGTAATAAAAGTGGATCAAGGAGAAGATTCTCCTTTTCATCTCTCAATATTTACCTAGATTCAGGAAAATATGGACAAGAGAAACATATAAAATTACAATGAGATTTTATCTTGTTCTGACAGAATAGCTCTCACCAAAGAATCAGGACTGAAAAACACTAGGGAGGATGTGGAGAAAAAGGGACACTTATATGTCCTTATTGGGAATTTAAATTATAGTCACTATTGGAGATGGGGTACTAAAATTAGAAAGACTGGACAGGCCAACTATCCCAGTCTTGGGGATATGCCTTAGTGTGATTTGAATCTAAAATACCCATCACAAACTCCTGTTTTGCATTCTTGTTCCTCAGTTAGTGGCATTATTTGGGGAAGCTATAAAACATTTAGGAGGTGAAGCCTCATTGGGAGAAGTAGGTTCAAATATATGGAGGAGTACTGCTTACTGGCTTGTTCCTTTAGCATGTACAACTTGTTTTCTTATACCATCCAGGACCACCGGCCTAGGAGTGGCACCACCCACAGTAAGTTGAGCCCTCCCTTTTCAATCAAGAAAGTGCTCTATGNACTTGCCCTATAGACTTCCCAAATGATTCTAGCTTATGTTTTTATAAAAACTAGCCAGTATGGCCATCTTTGGATTGAGGTTTATTTGATCAGAGAGAGTTACTGTGGTAGTTTGAATGTAATTGGCCCCCATAATCTCACAGGGAGTGGCACTATTAGGAGGTGTGGCTTTGTTGGAGTGGGTATGGCCTTGTTGGAGGAAGTGTATCATTGTGGCTTTGAGGTTTCTTATACTCAGGATACTGCTCAGTCAACTTCCTGTTGCTTCTGAATCAAGATGCAGGACCCTCAGCTCCAGCACCATGTCTGCCTGTATGCTGCCATGCTCCCCGCCATGATGATAATGGACTGAATGTCTAAAATTCTCCCTCAATTAAATGTTTTCATTTATAAAAGTTGCTGTGGTCATGGTGTCTCTTCACAGCAATAGAAACCTAACTAAGACAGTTATCCACCTGAACATTTGGGGAAGAGCAAGAACAAGGGACAATTTCAGAAGCCAGCAGGAACAAGCTTGGTGGACATTGTCAGAGCATGGTAAATGAGGGGACACGTAAGATAACTAGATATAACTAAAGTGAGAATAAGAACATCCCGAAAGCTTTGGTAAAGACTTTGGACCAGGAAGAGATTTAAGCAGGAGAATGAAATTAGCCAATTTGTGTTCAAAAGACTGTGAAGCTAAGTATATATGAAAGAAAGAAAAATAAAAACACTGTAATGGAATTTAGAATCACCTAGGAAAAACATTTTGTGCAGAGGCGTGGGAACATGCGTGTGTGTGTGTGTGTGTGTGTGTGTGTGTGTGTGTGTGTGTGTGTTTCAAGAAAGGATTAACTGAGGAAGAAGACCCCACCCTCAAAATGGGTGACATCTTCTAAAAGAATGGCCCAGATACAAAGGGATCTAAAAGAACATTGGCTGGTGCCTGCATGCCCTTGCTGCCTTTTGTCTGAGCAACTGCATCTCTTGATGCTCCTGCTACCCTCTCCCAGCATCACACTCCGCCTTCTCAGGCCTTCCAGCATGACTTGGTACTAGCGACACTCCAGGGAATGTCCAGGCTCTCAGCACCAGATTGGCACTGAAACTAGATGGAGCCAATGCTGGTTCTTAGCAGCTGTTGGGCTACCCNGCCCCTATTGTGTAAGTCAATCTAACAGTCCTCCTTCATCACACATACACTTTCTAGAGGGTCTGTTCTTCTAGAGAACCCTGTCTACAACATACACATAAAAACTTGTATGGGANTTTTCATATTCTTAACAGCAAAGAGGAGAAAAGGCCCAAATGTCTATCAGTTGAAGAANAGATGGACAAAAGATGGTTAATCAGCACAGCAGCTTATTGTTTGCACATAAAAAGAATGAGCGGGTGATACCTGGGTAAATGGAAATCTTTATGAAAGAAACCAGTCACAGAGGGCCATAGAGTGTATTATTCGACTTATGTAAAGTATGAAGAATAGGCGAATGTTCAAAACTAGAAAGATTAGTGCCTGTTTAAGGCTGCAGGAATACAATGATCTGAGAAGGTGCTGGCTGAAAGAGTTCAAGGTTTCTTTTAGAGCTGACGGAAATGTTCTAAGATTGATTGTGGTGGTGATTACCAAAATGTGAGTATACTCAAAGTCATGAATTGTACACTTTAAAATGAGTANATTGTATGATACTGAGTCATATCCCAATAAAGTGGTTACCCCCACCCACTCAGCCACCCAAAAAAGATTGCAGTAAGTGCTGCAGAATCCTGATATAGTCTTTCTTGGCTGACCAAGAGAAACTTAAAGAAGAAATCGAGATTCTAGTCAGCTTTAAATAGGGAAAAGAGAGCTCACACTTGGGTAATAGATGCATAAAAGTTTATTACAGTAATATAAGCAATGTTGAAATATAATGTATGATTATGTGCTACACAGTTTTCCAAGAGGCATTTTTGTTCTACAATAAAGAGGCTCAGAGAAATGGCATTAATGATCAAATAAATTTTAGAAATAGTCACATCATATTGCTTCTTGGAGATTTGATTTATTTTATCAGCCTACTAAAAAGTCCTGAGAAATCCTGCAGCTGCTATAGTGCATAACCTAAATGCCCTGTAATAAGAGAATTCAAGTCTGTTACCTGGACAAGTTCTCCCTGAGCTCAGCATTAAGGTGACAGGAAGACAGAGCCCAAAATGGATATGAAGAGGAAGTTACAATGAAGGCAAACCCCTATTAGGAAGGACCATCTCAGCTCCTGTACTAGGAGGGCCAGACAGATTATCTCCACTGCCACTGGGACCCAAGGAAGTGATGAAGGAGATGCCCTGTGGGGCTTTGACTCCCTAATGAAACCAGAAGCAAGCTCTGAGGCCTTTGCCTCCAGTGACCACTGAACCTGTGTTCTGGTCTTTGCCCAGGAGCAGGCCTTTGGATCTAGATCACCGGGTTCTGAGACCCAAAGCCAGGCGTCTAAGAAAATTTGGATTGGATTAATTCGGCATTCGGTTGGCTCTAAGAACTCCCAACTTATTCTTGGATCTTAGGCTTATTTGCTCACCAAGTATTTAAGAAGCACTCAGTGTGTGTCATCTGCTCCATAGACCCTGGTATACAGCAGTGGAGAGCAAACCAGGAAGGGATTCCTTCTCCCAGGGAGCCAACATTCTGGTGGAAGGAACAGAACTTAAAGGAAATCTATACATGGGTTATATAATAGGGACAAACAATTAAAATATATCAGAAGAATATGAAGAGTCAGGATGGTGGTGGGGGCTCAAGAGCCTTTGTGAAAAGGTGATTTTTGAAAAATTATTTGAAAGAGACCAGCTTCAGAAGGAACAGCAAATGCAAACAGCTGACTGCAAGCGTGCTCGTGGCATGTTCAAGGATGGGCAGAGATGATGGTGTGCCTGGGGTGCAGACTGGGTGGGGAGNACTGGAAAATGAGGTCAGAGAGATGGCAAACTGTCAGAACACAATCCAAGAACGGAGTCATGCGAGAATCCTGAGTGCTTGTGAGAAAACTCCAAGAAAACAAGACAAGAGCCTTGTGACCTCAGTTTCTTCAAAGCACAGAATGTTCTTAGCATGTGTTTTCACACTCCTCCCAGGTGTGGCGGGTAGCAGTGAGTTTACTACAGCTGTTATTCGTGTGCCTCTGTGGAAAAACATGTTTTTGCCATGTGCAGCTTGCCCTTGTGATTGTACACTTGACTCAGGTGACTCTTCTTAACTCCTAGAGTATAAACTGTCTTATGCTCTGAATTAAGTTGGCTATTGCATGAAACTTTAATATGCCTCATTCTTAGACCCGGCTCTCCCAGGTTCATGCCGCCTTTAGAGCAGTAAACAGCAAGCTATCAGACCTCATGGGTCCAGCCTTAGGGGTCCTAAGTATAAGAATGTAATTGTAGAACCCAATTCTCCCCCTCTCACAGATACTGATGGGAACTCTACAGTTCCTGTCATTACAGGCAGGGTGTCTCACCTGGGAAGTGAGTTAACCTCCAAGGACATTGATGCCATGCACATCCTGCTCCCCAGTCTCTTTTCTGCCTAGGGGGAGGGGAAGAGGGAGAGGAAGGAAGGGAGGGTAGATTCAGGGGCNTGGCTGCTGACTCTTGCTGCAAACCTCCCTCCCATCCTCAAAAGGTCTAAGAGCAGACCTCGTTTCTGCCACTCCGATTGTCTTCAGAGAACTGACATGCAGCGTCTATCTCTGGCATTGGGGTCTGAACGCTCCTTGGGAGTCCTGCTGCACTGTTTCCGCTTTACCTCTCTGCCCAAGGCATTAACAAGTCTTCTCATAAAGTTGGTCCCCAGGAGTCTGTGTTCTCTTGAACCCTTTCCCACCCCATCCAAAACCTAACGATAAGGACTTTGCCTTCTCTGCCGAGTAGCACAGTGAACCTTAGAGAGTTTTGAGCTGTTCACCTTGTGAACTGATACAGCTTAGACCTTAACCAGATCTCTCTGCCTTCTGAGTGGCTAATGGCTGGAGAACAAAGATGCTATGGAAAAGCAAGAGGAAGAGAGAAGAGGAAGGGTCCCGGGACCCAGGTGGTGGGAGGAGAAGTGGTGAAAAGTGACTGAGTTTCAAATAGCTATTACTACTATTCTTGTTGTTACTATTGTTAATTTCTTGAAATAGGGTCTCTAGCCCAGGCTGGTTTTGAACTCCCTCTACAGGGGAGGATGACTTTCTGATCCTCTTGCTTCACCTCTAGAAGGCTGAGTTTATAGGCAGAACACATGGTTTATGTGGGGCCTTTAAGGATCAAACCCAAAGCCTCACACATACTATACCAACACTCCAACTGCGCTGTGTCTCAGCCAGGGTTCCTATCATGCTTTAGAGAAGGGTTTGCCAGCTAGGAAGGAAGAGATCAGGAATAATGGCCAATTCTCATTAAACGATTCCTCCTCAATTTACTCTTCAGAGGCTAATTTCTTCTAACCTAGTCAAAAGGAATGTGTTCCACCCTCTCTAATACTCTGATTCTTTCTCAGATCTTCAGAATTGCCCCTGGGTATGTGCAGACCCCTTAAAACCCACCAGGTGACTATTACATGGCTTTCTACTAGGGATTCTCAACTGTTAGGGCAACTGCCTTAGACTGAGCATGCTCAAAAAGATCTTCTGCACAATGTGGATGACCTAGTTACAGTTGGTGGCAGAACTACATAACTCCTAATTCACTGTGCATATGCAAATAGTTTTAATATGCCTACCTCATCCACAAATATAGGGCAAAAAATAAATCAGTTTTAGCAAAAGTAAACAGAAGATTGAATTTCAGTGAACTGAGCTGAAGAAGCTGGAGAAGAATTGCACATGCTAAGATCAAGGGGTTACAGAGATGGTTCTGTCAGTANACTGCCTGCTGGGCAAGCNTAAGGAGTTGAGTTCAAATCTTCAGCACACACATAAGAGCCAAGATTGCATCATCCATAATACCAGCCCTGGGGAGTTGGGGGAGTGGACAGGTGGATCCCTGATGCTCATTGGCCACCCAGCCTAGATGAATTAATAAACTTCAGGTTCATTGAAANACCTTGTCTCAAAAAAGAAGGTGGAGAGTGTTGGAGGAAGACCCCTGACATCAACCTCTGTCCTCACAAGCACAGGTGCATACCTGANTGCACACATTTACACAAACAAATACATATTCACAGAAAATATCCAAGTGGACGTGTCAAATAGGTAGTTGGATACAGAAAACTTGGGGCTCATAATTCACCCTTGTATCCAAGACACAAATGTAGAATCATCACTACAGAGATGACATTTAAAGCCACACAACTAAGTGACTTCACCTTGGAATTGAGTTTAGGTCAGAAGAAAGGTCTAAAGACTCAGATGACTCCAAAATTTAGAGGAGTCATCCAACTGTGGTTGGAGTCAATTGAAGAGTAAAGATGAGAGAGTCCAACTGTGTTAAATCATGCTACTGGTAGGNATGAAGGATGCCTGGATTTATCATTGAAACAATCTTGACAGAGCAGTTTATGGATGGCAAACCAAAAAACTGGCAAGTAGATTCCAGAGTGGATGGGAAAGAAAAATTCAAGACAAGATGCAGGCAATATTCCCAAGGATTTTGTAAAGAATAGGGAAATGGTAGGGTAATAATAGTCCATCAAGGGAACTTTTGCTTTGATTTTATTTTTCTTCTATAAAAAAAGAAGAGCAAAGAGAAAGATCCACTAAAAAAGGAAAATTTGANGTAGAGGAGAGAAAATGCATAATTGCCGGGCTGCGAGGAGGCGGCCTAGAACAGATGGTGTTTAATGCACTAATTTTAGGACTGTCCTAGGATAGAATTATGTTCAGTTCATCTTAGCAACCCATGTCAAATTAAACTAGGAAGAGGTGGCCGTTGGCATTTTGAATTTAATTTTAAGCTCTAGGGTTTTACTACCTTCTACTTTAAATGACAAGATGAAGTAACTTTGTGATTTATAGTTTAACTTCATTCTGGGATTTTGCTAGAGGAAGGAGTTAATGCATTCAAACTCAACTTTTTAAAAAAAAATTTGACTTTTTGTTATTTGAAACAATGCCACCCCACCAGACTTGCTGTAATAGTCACTGTAGAGATTTAAGTAGAACTAGTATGTCCCATTTTTGCTCAGGACAGACCTAATTTATGCTTTAGAAAGTTATTAATAATTATTCTTTCTCTGTTAAAAGTGTGTCAGTTTGCCTGTCAAATGTCTATGTCCAAAATCCTGCTGAAAGTGGGTGAATATTGGGGCTTGGAGAGAAGGCTCAGTGGTTAAGAGCATGTCTTAAGGATCGAACTTAGATTTGGGAACAGTGGGCACCCACTGAACTATCTGGCTGGCCCTTAACCAACTAGTGCCAAAGGTAAATAGTCTTACATGAAAACAGTATTTTGTATAGTTTGTTAGTTTTCTAGGCAGTATTCAGAGGTTTGCTTATACCATACTA